>JAGFPH010001531.1:112420-126330 GCA_018207615.1 Philaenus spumarius | reverse complement strand
CATGTATAAAGAAAGAGTTAAAGGAAAAAGAACACATTATATTAAATGTTATCCAAAATATAAAGTGGAAAGAGGGGGTGCTGCAGTTCCACAGTGCCTGTACTCAATCCACCACTGTTAAGTTTATTAATGGGAAATCGGAACGAGGGAGAATAAATAAGGTAGCTTCTAAAGATGAATAACGGTCCCGAAATCAGATTTTGTTACAATTTTGTAAAATAAAATAGGTTATAAGTTTTCAAAAATCCACCCTGTTCAGTAAATTAGCAAGAGTTTTACCCTTTCTGTCTTTTATACTAGAGTTTTCTTTTATTAAATAATTTATATTTCTAGAACGGCTTAACCTATTGAGTTGAAATTTTGCACGGTAGACTACTCTTCAATGTAAATAACTTGTTTATAAATGGAGTCCGTTTAAAAATGCTAAAGAGAATGACTTAATAACAGCAAATTTGTATAAAAAATCAAGAGTAGTTTTTTGTAGCCCGTTTAATTTTCTATAGTGTGGTAAAACATAACTAACTGCGGTAGTATCATATTTAAGTATTTCAAGATAATGTACTTCGAAAGATTCCTTTTTTTGGGAAAGAGTTTTAGTAAACTGAAATACTCTTCTTAAGGGTCGGCTCTAGCTGTCGGCCATGTTGGCCGATACTCCATAACACCAATGTTAAATTAAAATCCAAATTTTTCCATTATATTTTAACGGAAAATTATAAACGATATGTCATTTTAAAGCTATTCAATATGCATGCAAATGGGTTTTTCAAACCTAAGAAAAATATTTTGTTTAATTTTTATTAACAATTTAAAACATTGATTTTTAATATTTTTTTATGTTGTCACTATTAATTATAGCGAAAAACTACCAAGCCATTCACATGAAGAATTTTGTCCCCAAGAGTTTGGTATTTAAAAAAAAACGCAATTTGAATAATTGTGGGTTTTAAATGGATTTAGGATGAGCATTGTCCGCGTAACCTACCGCCGCTATAGCATTGAAGAAACAATACTATAAGAAGCGAAACCTAATGGGTTTTAAGCGGACGCTTGTGTGGTAGTTCAGATCGAAGTCACTCGGAGCGCCACCAGTCTTTTGCTGCTCCTTGAGACGAAACTGACATTATAGGCAGAGTTTAAATTTCGCCGCACCACCAGACCGCGATTATATCTGCCTCTTGCACTGTCTGGCACAAACGCTTTGACCTCCTTTCAACATCCCCAACGAAGAGAATAATTTAGTTTTCGTTTTGGAGGGAGCAAGCACAAGTTTCAATATTTGGCGCACGTTGCAACTATATTATACAGTGCTGTTGAACAATGATTTATTATTGATAATGTTTTTAATAACCAAATTATAAAATGTGGCATAAATTTAATACTTTTTTTAATGAATTAAAAACAATTTTAAGTAGTAAATGATTTTTTTGTAACTTACAATGATTTTTTTGTAACTTAACGTAAAAATGTTATATCAAATACTGTATAAAAATTATCTTAAATCTCCAATTAACATTATTTGAACATGGGTTTTTCCTGAATTTGATTTGATAATCTATTACTGTAAAATATTGTAAAGTCTTCTAAGTTTGTTTGTTGAAAAAATATCCCATACAAGGTAAATGCAACAGTAATTAACAAATAAACACTTTATTTCGTAAAATCGGACTTAAAATTGGTAAAATATTTAAAGAAATATACAAAAACTTAGGTAAAATTGCAAAACAGTTTTTGTTTTGACACCAAACATATATATTTCAGCCTTTCTCAAATAAGGTGTTAGATTGTTCATTACTGCTTTTGGGATATTTAAAGCTTATAAAAAGTATTGTTTTCCAGGCAATACTTATGACAGTTTGGCGAAAAAGCTCTAAAAGATTTATTTTTATGGTCAATATTTTGAACTGGGAGAAAAAAACCAGAAATAAATAAATAATAATAATCTTTATATACACTATTTACAATCGATCACGTAAGCAACAACTAAAATAATTCAAAGCAAAGTATTGTACACATAGACTACGAAATAATTATACCGAGTGTTCCATAACTAGGTGTACGAGCGCTTATTCTTCGCGTAAGGGATTGAGCTACCGTAATGTAAACAAGTAGCACGGGTTATGAGCTTCGCTGCGCTCGCAACGTAAAAACTCGCCCATCGGCCTCGGATGAGAAGATGCCCCCAATTTAAAGTCCACCACGTGGCTTTGGACCAGTTACTTTTATGTTATTTTACGTTTTGATCGATTTTGGGGAAACCAAGCTAGCTATAAGGCCGCGTAAAAACAAAATGTGCTGATTAACATCCTATATTTATGTTTTTAGAAAAAACTCTAAAAAAAAAACATTCTACAAAAAATCTACAAAAATCTATTTGCAATTTTACAAAACGTAGAGGAGGCGATAGTTATGGAATATCCTGTATAACCTAACATTTTGTTACAATAAATAATCACCATGAATATACACATACATACATTGGAAAACAACATACACACAAATATAATGTTAAAAAGCTCTTAAGAAACCAAGCATACACAATTTACAAACTTCAAATTTAATGATTTAATATAAATGCGCTTCTAAAACCAGGTGATCTCTTTGAACTTGAAAGTACACTAAAAGAACAGGTTTTCCAAATTTTAGCTTTGTATGAAACAAGAATTATTCTACAGATGAAATTCTATGTATTTTGATAATTTTTTAAAACTAAAACTAAAAAATACTCCGGTAAAATACTCCACACTTAGGGGCTGGATTTGCAGTTTCCACAAAAAGGAACTGGCCCTAAAGCCTTTGCTTTAAAAATTGGAATGGGGATTTGGCGTTAAACGATCAAGAGAACTGTAGGGAACTTAATATATATAGGCTACTACTAAAACTAATCCAAACTCAATAAAACCCGATGATACAGAAATTAAAAGACTTAAAAATAAGAAATGGAAAAACGGAATTGTTTTAAAAACCCTCCATGACCTCAATGATAAAAAAAACTTGTATTTTTGTGTAGGTTTGAAATAAATAAATATATTATTTCTGGTTAGCGTTAACATTAAATATTTTATGCAATTCAATCAAAAAGTTTACGAAAATTTGATACTAAAATAAAAACAACTGTACGAGTCCGAAACACCTGTTGGTAGGAGCGATTTCCTTAAAGTTCAGCCTAAAGAAACATTATCTTACATTTTGTAATATAGATGAAAAAAAAACATAACACCCTTTATAATTTATGAAATTTAATATGATATATTTTATATTATATTAAAAAATATATAACTTACTGTTATTTGGACCGCAGTCATGGCACAAATGTTCAAAGCACGTGTCGGTCAATACAAATTATTAAATGATAAAGGGTGTTCAGTTTTTCTTCAATCTATACTACACATTTAGCAGCCCCATACACTGTGAACTAAATATCTCTTAATACATTAAATTATACACTTTTCAGTTTCATTAGTTTTGAGTTTAGTTTCAAATTTTCTTTGAAGTTCTGTCTTCGCTTTTGACCTACCATTAGTGCTCTATCTCTTAGATAATGGGATAACCATTTTATATTGTAGAATATTTTCATCCTAACAAATTGCTCCAAGATGAACTGACGATGGTCCTTGCACTTATTAACAAACCACTAAATGCACTGGTGGTGCTAAATGAACAACAGTTAAACAAATAACTAACCAAATCAAATCATTCAATACTTTCAACCCGTTTATTAAAAAATCTAATATTATTAGATTTATGTGTCTATTCAATAGATTATTATTAGTAATTAACTAGGGGAGGCTGTTAATTGTAAATACAAAAATACTATACAATTTATCACAACGGTTTGAATTCCTTAAATCCTTTTTGAATTATTAATCCCTACTTGAAGTAGTAAAATGGCACAATGAGAAGGCTTAAGCTTAAAATTGAAATACAGTTGTATACAATAGCTTAAACAAGTTTTTCATTATGTTTTGTACGCACGTTAAAAATGTAACCGCAATAGATAATTACATTTAAAAATTTAGTAATTTGTCGTTTTATTGATATCAGAAATTTTAAAAATGTCACACTTAAGGTTTAATAATTAATTACTTTATAAATGTTACATTTGTTTTTAAATGTACAGGCAAATAACATAATAACTAGATCAGCTGTCCGATTATTAATAGCACGTAGTTAGACATTTTACTATAATAAATCAGCTGTTAATTGTAAATACAAAAATACTATACAATTTACCACAACGGTTTGAATTCCTTAATTCCTTTTTGAATTATTAATCCCTACTTGAAGTAGTAAAATGACACAATGAGAAGGTTTAAGCTTCAAATTGAAATATATGTTATGAGCGTACGTTGAAAGGTTCTCTCAAACAAAGGGTGAGCTTCTAGACAAAAATAAATAACGTGGGGAATTTTTAAGATTTTATAATTTGTATTTTTTAACAAACTTAAAATGAGGAAATGATAAATTTTATATTTTTGGGAATGTTTGGGCTTCAAATTGGTACATTTGTCATGAGCCTAACTGGTGACGCCCAAACTAATGGATCTTACACAAATTTCTCCCATTTAAATAACATGGCGTAATTTTAAAATGTCAGTTGTTAAAATAAACTCAATTTATTGGATTTTTATATTTTGCTGTAACTCTGCAGTGTAAAACGAATAAAATGACACTTTTTTTACAAATTGGTAGAAAAATATCGACGTAATAGGCCGATAATGTACTTCCCCAACGATAATTCAATAATTACAAAGCAAACGCTTAAAAAACGCATTCGGTACACGTGAAGCACAAACCTAGAATAACGGTCGTTACACAATTAACATTGATAGTTCAATAATTACTATAATTATACAATAATTCAAATAACAGGAAATCTATAAGAGATATAGAAGGGTACTGTAAGCGGCGTAAATGTTCTAAATTTTTAGCTCTTTCGATTGAGCTATCAACCAACCTCGTCCTTTTTTATTTTTTCAAATAAATAAAAAAAACGAAAAAATGTATAAAATTATAATTTTTATAGCCTCGAATGTTACAAAAAAAAAAAATCATTGCTTGATGACATATATAGAGATAAAAAATAAACACATTTTTTTTAAATCTTCAAAATCGGTCCATTAGGAGAGGCTGGGCGATTGAAAATAGGTTTTCGACAAAAATCATTTAATAATATAGATTATTATTTGAAAATATAATTAATTATAACAAAATACTACGAGATGCTCTTCTCTTTCAGTTATTGTTTTCTCACTTTAAAATAGGATTTACAAAACTTTTATAAATTAACGAAATGATTTACAAACGCAATAAAAAACAAATACTAAAATATACTTTATTATGAAAATTAATGAATAAAAACGTGAATCCAGAATAAATAAATAGAATAGCGTGATCGGACCAATGGAGAGCATAGCAGTTGTTTACGTTTACGCATCGACAAAACTATTTGGTCTCTGTGAAGTTGACACTAGGGGCGGGCACGTAATGTACAGTCTCAATAAAGAAGGTACAGTCCGCACGGCGATGCTGCTGGCGGTACCTGTTGGCCTCGATCCAAACTAGGCATTTTCGACTGTTGAAAAGTGTTACCTCTGATAACATGGGGGTTTCGCTTCTTATAGTGTTGTTTCTTCAATGGCTATAGGGAGTCGCAGGTTGCTTTCTGTTTTACTAGAGCCGACCCTTAAGACTAGTAGGTATGAAATAGATTTTTATTTGCCCACGAATTGTGAGCTTTCAAAAATTAGTTTGTTCCTTTATTAGCTATACAAGTAAATGTATCCCAATAATCATTAAATGCTCAAATTTGATATCCTTTCTTAATACTAGACGTATGTAATACATCAGTGAGAAGTTTGCCTTTTCTATCAATATACAGGGGTTTTCTATGACGTAGTAATTTACTTTTTTTTAGAACGGTTTATCCAATTTAGTTGAAATTTTACACGATATATTAATCTTCAATGTGAATACCTAAATTGTAAATAATAATCAACTTCATTTGTTATTCTTATTTCCGCTAAGATGCTTGAAACATTTGTCTTCTTGTTTATCCGCCTTTCTTAGCTTTGTCTTACTTTCGCTTGACGCGTTTCGGGTAGACCCCATCTTCAGAAGCTTTGTTTGCTACTACCTGTACTCTTCCATTGTCTGCTATTTATACTTGTTCTCCTCCCCCAACCCCCTTTCAACCTGTTTACTGCTTGTTCTCTAATTAATCTAATCAAGCGAAAGTAAGACAAAGCTAAGAAAGGCGGATAAACAAGAAGACAAATGTTTCAAGCATCTTAGCGGAAATAAGAATAACAAATGCAGTGATTATAATACGGTCAGCCAAACCGAAATAGTGAAGAAGTTAGAATACAGTATACTAAAGTTACAAAACACTATAGCAAATATCTGGTTCAATAAACAGTGCATAATAAATCATTTAACTCCAAATTACACACGTATTAAACAAAAACCTACAACAATAGCTTCAAAATTAGCAATTGAAAAAGCGGAAAAATATTGGATAAATATGGAAATAAAATCATTATACATCAAGAAAAATGAACTGAATAAGAAGATAATGAATTTACATTTGAAGTTGAATACAATTTGTTTAACAGAATCAGTGATGGAAGTAATAGAACAAATACAATATAAATTAAAATATCAGATAAAATAGAAATATGAAACATTAAATAATAAGATCAATAAATTGAAACAAAATATACATAGGCCTATACAAAATAATAATAGAACAAGTAAAGAGTTCCACAATAGAGTGGTTAATCTAACACAATTAAAATTAAAAGATAAAGAAATGGCTCTTTTAGAAAAAGGATTAAAGTATAATATTCATAACAGTAACATAAAAGAAGATATAGAACAAAATATAGTTGATATCGAAAATGCCATTTACAACATCCCAATTGAGAAACAAACGCATGCAAGACATTTAGCTGCAGAAATATTAAAAGATACTATTATAAAAAAGAAAAATAATAAAAAGAAAATGGAAACAGAAGATAAAATTGTTAAAAATATCAAAAGAACTCTCAAAGAAAACGAGATTATAATTACTAAAGCAGATAAAGGAAATGCAGTAGTACTAATTGACAAAACAGATTATGTAAATAAAACGGAAGAGTTTATAAAAGAAAATAATTATTCTACTGAAAATAGGGACTATACAGACAAATACCAGCAAATAATAAAAAACATACTCATGACATCTAAGGAATTATTTAAAGGAAAAACACACAGATATATTAATATGAATCCAATTATACCAAAAATGAGAGCCCAAATAAAAATACACAAAGAAGGTTACCCAATTCGTCCAATCGTTAATTATAGATCAGCACCAGCATATGAAGTCGCTAAATATCTCAAAAATATTATAGAACAAAGCAACGTGTTGAAAAATAAATATATAATAAAGAGTTCAACAGATCTAATTAATAAACTGAAGAATATTAAATTAACCAATAAAAGCAAACTAATTTCATACGATATTAAAAATTTATACCCTTCTATACCGATAGAAGAAACAATGGAAATACTAAAAGAAAAATTAAATAAAACAGAGAATAGTAAACAATTAAATAAAGAAATAATTCATACATTAAAAGAAATATTAAAACAAAATCAATTTCAATTTAATAATACAATGTATAAACTAGAAGATGGGTTAGGCATGGGGAATCCGCTATCGTCAATATTAAGTGAAATATTTTTACAAAATTTAGAAGACACATACTTAGAACAAATAATCCAAAATTATAATTGCAAGATATACTTAAGATATGTAGATGATACATTAATAATAATAGACGATTGTAACGAAAACATAGAAGAGAAATTACTTGAAGAATTAAACCGTATACATAAAAATATTAAATATACAATGGAAAAACAAATTAACAATTCAATTAATTTTTTAGATCTAAAATTAACCAATCACAAAAATAAAATAGAATTTGGAATATTTAGAAAAAAAACGTATACGGATAATATCATACATGCGAAATCAAATCACCCAATGCAACATAAATTAGCAGCATTTAGGCATATGATAAATAGGCTACAGGCAACACCACTCAACAAATTTGAATATAAAAAAGAATTAAACATTATCATGCAAATAGCAATCAACAATGGATATTCACCGAAAACAATAGACAAACTTATAAAAAATATAAAATCAAAAAAGAAAATAAATAGACCTACAGAGAATAATAATAAAAAAGAAAAATGGGCATCAATAACATACACGGGTAAAGAAATATATAAATTTAAAAGATTTTTTAAACAATATGGAATAAATATAGCAATGAAAACAAATAATACAATAAAATACAAATTAAATAATAATATAGAAAAAAGAGACAAATATAGCCAAAGTGGAGTATACCAATTAGAATGCGAATGCGAAGCTAAATATATTGGTCAAACTGGACGGAAATTAAAAACTAGATATAAAGAACATATAAGATCGTTTAAATATAACAAAAAAGATTCAAATTTCGCTAATCATTTAATTAACGAGGACCACAAACCTATGGATATGCAAACATCTATGAAATTAATCCACCCAATGAATAAAGGAATAAGGCTTAACATAATAGAAAACATGGAAATATTTAAATTAAAATTAAAAGACCAACAAATAATAAATGAGCAAATTAACACACAATCCAACATTATGTTTGAAAATATAAAATTAATATATAAAAAAAAAAAAAAAAAAAAAAAAAAATAATAATAATAATAATAATAAAAGAAATTTCTAGAAATATAGGACGTGGGTCGATGATCTGAAATGAATAGTTGTTTACTTGTGTACAAACAATAGTTGTTTACTTGTTTACAAGTAATTAGAGAAGAAGCAGTAAACAGGTTGAAAGGGGGTTGGGGGAAGAGAACAAATATAAATAGCAGACAATGGAAGAGTACAGGTAGTAGCAAACAAAGCTTCTGAAGATGGGGTCTACCCGAAACGCGTCAAGCGAAAGTAAGACAAAGCTAAGAAAGGCGGATAAACAAGAAGACAAATAATCAACTTGTTTCTATAATTCGTTTACAAATGGAGTCCGTTTAAAAATTATAAATGACAATGACTCAAAAACCGCAATTTTGTATAAAAAAGTTAAGATTAACTTTTTGTAGCCCGTTTAGTTTTATACTGCTTTAATATCATATTGAAGTATTTCAAGACGATCTAATACTTAGCAATGAATATTTCTTTGTTTGTAGCCCGTTTAGATTCATACTTCGGTAGGTTCATATTGAAGTATTTGAAGGCGGTATAATGTACTTAGCAATATGTATTTTTTTGTACTCCCGTTTAAACAGCTACCCCGTTTTGTTTCGTACTGCGGTAGCTTCATATTGAAGTATTTCAAGGCGGTACTATGTATTTAGCAATTAATATGTATTTTTTTTGTACCCCGTTTAAACAGCTACCCCGTTTTGTTTAATACTGCGGTAGGTTCATATTGTAGTATATGAAGGCGGTATAATGTACCTAGCAATTAATATGTATTTTTCTTGTACCCCGTTTAGTTTCGTACTGCGGTAGCTTCATATTTAAGTATTTCAAGGTGGTTTAATGTCCTTAGCAATTAATATTTCTTTGTTTGTATCCCGTTAAGTTTCATACTGCGGTAGAACCATATTTAAGAATTTCAAGGAGGTAAAATGTACTTACCAATAAATATTAATTTTTTTCATGCGACTTTCTCTACGTTTAAAAAGTCAAATGACGAAATTAAGGTATATTGTCAGATAAAGAATTGTAAAAATTGTAAAACTCCTCCATCTGGTAAACGACATTCGAAGTGTTCTTTAGTTAATCCCTCCAACTGGTAAATAACAGTCACACTGTTCTTTGGTTAATCCTTCCAACTGGTAACCAACAGTTATAAATGTTCTTTAGTTAATCCTTCCAACTGGTAATTAACAGTCCCAACAGTTCTTTGGTTAATCCCTCCAACTTGTAAATAACAGTCTGAACAGTTCTTTGGTTAATCCCTCCAGATTGTAAATAACAGTCACAACAATTCTTTGGTTAATCCCTCCAACTTATAAATAACAGTCAAAACTGTTCTTTAGTTAAAACCTCCAACTTGTAAACAACAGTCACAACAGTTCTTTGGTTAATCCCTCCAACTTGTAAATAACAGTCAAAACTGTTCTTTAGTTAAAACCTCCAACTTGTATACAACAGTCACAACAGTTCTTTGTTTAATCCTTCTAACTTGTAAATAAGAGTCACCACTGTTCTTTATTAAAACCTCCTACTTGTAAATAACAGTCACAACAGTTCTTTGGTTAATCCCTGCAACCTATAAATAACAGTCTTAACAGTTCTTTAGTTAAAACCTCCTACTTTTAAATAACAGACACAACAGTTCTTTAGTTACTACCTCCAACTTGTAAGTAACGGTCTCAACATTTCTTTAGTTAAAACCTCCAACTTGTAAATAACAGTCTCAATTTTTTTTAGTCAAAACCTCCAACTTGTAAATAACAGTCACAATTGTTCTTTAGCTAAAACCTCTAACTTAAAAATAACAGTCACAACAGTTCTTTAGTCAATCCTTCCATCTGGTAAACAACAGTATCAACTGTTGTTTATTGAATCACTTTAAATTGTAAACAACATTAACAACTGTTGTTTAGTTAATCCCTTCAAATGGTAAACAAACTGTTAAATAGACTGGCTAACGCATGCGTTCGCTACGCTCGAGACTTAAGATTCTCGTAGAAGTTATGTTAAATAGAAGGAATGTTGTTAAAAAGTTGCATCACACCATCAAATTTTGCCTTTAGTTATTTTAACGGGTTCTTTAGATTTAAACGTCACAACTGTTCTTTAGTTAATCCCTTGAACTTGTAAACAACAGTCAAAACCATTCTTTAGTTAATCCCTCCAACTGGTAAACAACAGTCAAAACTATACTTTAGTTAATTCCTCCATCTTTTAAACAACAGTTACAACTGTTCTTTAGTTAATCCCTCCAACTTGTAAACATCAGTCACAACTGTTCTTTCGTTAATCCCTCGAACTGGTGAAGAACAGTCAAAACTATTCTTTAGTTAATCCCTCCAACTTGTAAACAACAGTCACTACTGTTCTTTCGTTAATCCCTCCAACTTGTAAACAACAGTCAAAAGTATTCTTTAGTTAATCCCTCCAACTTGTAAACAACAGTCACTACTGTTCTTTCGTTAATCCCTCCAACTTGTAAACAACAGTCAAAAGTATTCTTTAGTTAACCCCTCCAACTTGTAAACAACAGTCAAAAGTATTCTTTCGTTAATCCCTCCAACTGGTGAAGAACAGTCAAAACTATTCTTTAGTTAATCCATCCAACTTGTAAACAACAGTCACTTCTGTTCTTTCGTTAATCCCTCCAACTTGGAAACAACAGTCACAACTGTTCTTTCGTTATCCCTCCAACTTGTAAACAACAGTCACAACTGTTCTTTAGTTAAAACCTTCAACTTGTAAATAACTGTAACAACATTTGTTTAGTTAAAACTTCTAACGTGTAAATAGCAGTCACAACAGTTCTTTGATTAATCCCTCCAACTTGTAAATAACAGTCTCAACCTCAATAGTTCTTTAGTTAAAACCTCCAACTTGTAAATAACAGTCAAAACAGTTATTTAGTTAAAAAATCCAACTTGTAAATAACAGTCTCAACAGCTCTTTAGTTAAAACCTCCAACTTGTAAATAACAGTCACAACAGTTCTTTAGTCAATCCTTCCATCTGGTAAACAACAGTATCAACTGTTGTTTATATAATCACTTCAAATTTTAAACAACTTTAACAACTGTTGTTTAGTTAATCCCTTCAAATGGTAAACAAACTGGTAAATAGACTGGCTAACGCATTCGTTCGCTACGCTCGAAAGTTAAGATTCACGTAGAAGTTATGGTAAATAGAAGGAATGTTGTTAAAAGTTGCATTATATCATCTAATTTTGCCTTTAGTTATTTTAACGCATTCTTTAGATTTATACATCTCAAAAGTTTGTGTGTGCTTTTACCTTTTGTAGGTAGATTTTGAAGAATAAAGAACCTATTGCGGTCTTTAGCATGGTGGACATCGGGGAAATGTTTACTTAGAGTTATTGGTCATAGAGCCTCAGAACTGTTTTCAATTCAAAAGTTTACACAGTCTATATATATATTCATCCATCCACTTTTTTCTACATAAAATATATATATTTGAAAAGATAGTTATTCTCTAGTGGCTTCTCGTAGCTAAAATTAAAATTGGGTTGGGAGTGCTACACCAGAAAATGTTTTGCAGTTGTTTTACAATTATGTAAAAGGAACAAACATGTATGAAAAGAAAATGTATTCAGAAACTTGTTAAAATCATAAAAGAACAAAATCAAGTATGTTTTACTTATTTTAACCCTGTAACTTAAAATACTTAGTCCACGTTTTATACTAATTGGTTTAAGTTTAAGCTTAACATCGACGTAAAACTTTCGTCATGAACGTAAAGCATTTTTACTTGTTTATATCCCGGTAATCTATATTTTACCCATCACAACATATTGAGAAAAAAAACTTTCATTTAAAATAAATCAAACCTTATTAACCTGTATATCATACCAGACAAGACTTATTATTATCAGTCTTGTGAACGATATCATTACCACACGGATAGAAAAGATAGATTATCTTTTACTTTTACGTCAGGGTCGGCACTGCTGGAGCGACAGTGCTCTCTTTGCCTTGCAGGCGCACAATAGCCAAACACAACGCCGCTGGAACTGTGTAGCTCAACAGTTCTTTAGTTAAAACCTCCAACTTGTAAGTAACAGGCTGAACAGTTCTTTACCCTTTCTTAGCGATCATCTATGGCCCTAGAGGAAGCTACATACCAAGTTTCATTCCAATCCGTTTTGATAAATCGTGATTTAGTAACTTTGACCAACCCAAACCCCCCCCCCCTAAAATTTCGAATTTTCGGAAACACTTTCTTAGTGCGCGTCTAGAGCCTATAAAGAGTATTAGTGCCAAATTTCGTGTTTGTAGGCCTCGTGGTTTTGGAGAAACTGTGATGAGTCAATTAGTCAATGGTATTTGACTTTTATAAGTATAGATAAATAGGGATAAACTTTTGCCGAAGTCTTTCATTCTGCTTCGGCCTCAAGATGGATGTTGTAAAATCAGTTGAGACTAGACAAAAGGTAGAAAAACAATTAAGTGAGTTAAGTTTGTCGACTTATTATATTTGACATGAGCTGAAACCAGACGCAATAATGAGATATTAGATATTCTTATTAAGGAAGTTAAAACTAGCCTATTTTGTCGAAATGATCAATTCCTGTAGTGTCTCGCACTCGAATGTTGTAGATGGGAAAATCTATCATGATAAGTATACAGAAATATTTTAAAATAAAAAGGTAGAAAAGGTAAAGAAAAATATGATCCAATAGTAGCATCGTTTTTAAAGAAAGCAAACGTCTTTTATTTGGCTGCTTGTAAGTGCGAAAAATTTTCTGAAAGTAAGTGCGAAAATCGTACCTTTACTTGAACAAGACTTTTTACCTGACCAGATAACTTTGAGAAAAATGAGTTTAAGTAGAGTTGATAAAGTTGTTCCAATGATTTTAACACAAAGAGAACTGAGGAAGCAGAAGTTAACGAAGCGACAGTTAAAGTACAATAAACAATTATTAGTTGATACTAGTAGGCTAAGCTGTAAATGTTTTCTTTTAATCAGATCAGATTAAGCTTACGGATTATATATTGTACAACCATGAAAGAGAATTAAAGAAAAAAGGACTCATTATATCAAATGTTATCAATAATATAAAGTGGAAATAACTCAGTTGACCTCCTCCCTTAATATGAAAAGTATAGCATCGGTTCAAAGTTATTGTACCTCCT
>JAGFPH010001531.1:16155-45057 GCA_018207615.1 Philaenus spumarius | reverse complement strand
GATTCCGCCATTCTCTCATTTGGCTCAAGAAATCTGGTAAGTGTGCATTCTACTACGCGTTCGGAAAACATCACTGCATATCGAGTTAATACACCGCTGCTACCATTTCTAAATTAACTATTTTGGGAATTCGCTCATCTCACGTCGAGGGCTCAGCTGCATGATCGATTTTTTTTTTAAATTATGAACAGTTATTAAACGCAAAAATGATCCATATGATTGAATTTCGCTTCCTTCATGACGAATGCACACTTTACACGATTTTTTCTCTGGTCTGTATCCTCCTTCATTAAAACTGCTTCGATTTCTAAATCTCGAACCGAGAAGTATTTTGTTTTACTTCTTGAACTGGATGGGAGCACTTGTTGGCTTCGTCTGCCGCTAGGGCTCTTTTCTTTACGGGCTCGTCTCATTCTAATGATCGAATTTATGCGACTGGAATGACATTTTAATTATATGTTTAAGCATTATTTTACAATGCCTGTTGGAATTTATTTCAGAATTGAAAATAAATAAACATGGTAACTACGAAACATATAATTTAAACTATAAATACAATTTACAGTAGAGCCTACACACACTCAAAATATATATTAGTAGTTTTATACTTTGTCAGCACAAAATAGCAGACGGCAGAATACATATTTACTAAGTGAGACCTCTCCCTGCTTTGCAAGCCAACCCGTTTACTTCCTCCACGCAAATAATTTATTTATAATAAAGGCTTAAGGGTGTGCAAATGTGCAATACCACTCGAGTAAATTAATCGAATTCCGGGAGCGAAGGATACCTTAAGAAGCCTCGATGAGTAAAGCCTCGGTTTCCAAGAGCTCGTCGGACGGACAACGTGAGTGGACAAACGTAATGACGTAATCAAGTTCAATTTGAAGCCATGCTTCTGCATGGGCTCGGCTTAAAAGCGGGAGCGGACATGCTGGACAAGAGATTTCGCGCCATCTGTCCGGCGTGAGTCCTCAGCGTGGTACGCTCAGCTTGATCACCAGTTAAATTCGGCGTGATACGCAGGGTGGACAGGTGTGGGACACCGAGGAACGTTTATTTTGTGTATGCTAAATACCAGTGTGCTATTAGATTGTGTTGGTTTCGTTAGTTTGTGTACAGTTCTCTACTGACCCTAAAATATTCACGAAATTTTCTCTCGTTGTCCACCATGTATCGTGAAATTAAAATCCTGAAGCAACTCTCATCTTGCCTTTTCTTTTAAACATCATGTGTGGATCCTCTCTAGCAAAACCTTCCTTTAACGTGCATTCTTCCTCATCCTCTTCTTCCAGTAGTAGAGCAAGAACACAGTAGCGACATCCATGTTGGTACAAACTGAAAACTAGCTCATTTCACAAGTAAAATAACCGGGAGTGCCATTTTCTTGCAAACCAATCTCACGCCAATCTTGAACGGATATCCGCCGGACGGAAACCATCGCCAACGGACATCACGCTGGAGTGATCTTGGAAACCCAGCCTTTACGTGCCAAATTTAAACTCAATCGGTCATGTATTTCTAAAGATAAAAATTACTTAGTAAAAAACAAAATGGCTAAAATCGGGAAAAAGCGTTTCCGAACATATGTTTACAGAAGTGTTTTCTTTATTTTGATCCATATGACCATCCCTTGAATTACAGAATCACCCTGAATAGCCTATCAACCTCGAGAGGAGGTGAGTGAATTAAATAAAATGGCGTGGAATCAAGCAGCTGATGCCTTAACACCACTCGAGTATATGCATCGAATTCAGAGAACGGAGTCGCTCTTGTGTTTGGCTGGCCTATGTTATTGCTTTGGTAAGGCGTTTGAGCACAACTAGAATCTCGCTTGTATCCAGTTAATGGCGGTCTTATTTTTTATAGAGCTGGAATGTAAAAATTAGTAGATACAAAAATTCGCCCCGATGTTTTACTGTTTTCAAGTGACTCATTTGAAAATCACGTTTTTCTCTTTTTTATAGACAAACATGTTTATTAAAAATTCATAACTTACAATTTTTGTTACCTAAGAGTTGTGGTATAGATGTTCACGAACGATTTCGTGCAAGTTACAAAAGATTATCCTCAAAATTCGATAAAAGTTAAGTAATATTGAATAGGACTGTATGGGACTGTTTCGTCCTGGTAATGCACACTCTTAATCGTAACCCAAGCTAAGATGATAAATAATATTAAATGTAGAGATTTTCCTAACAGTGATTTTCCGTGAGCACTGTTTGCAGTGAGTATTTAAGGGAAAGAACAGTTAACAGTAGCAGTGATTTAATCACAGTTTAGTAATAAGCAACTGCTATATCTGTTTTCCTTTGCTACTCAATATATTCATTTGTTGAATTAAACTCCTTGTTGCTTGCTACTAACATATTAAGAATGCGTTTTAGGTGCTTGTATGAAATGTGGTACAGTAAGTAAATAGATTATTCTTTATTTAGTACCAAACTTACAAAATAAATTTAAAAACCAAATGAATACTTATTTAATAATATTCAAAACAAAATCATGCTCGGAATGAATGGTATTTTTTTATACGCAAAAAGGTTTGATTTAAAAGTAAATTAGAACGAGACTAAAAAATATTAGCAAAAATAATACTTAAAATAATCAGTGGTGTAAGTAACCCTGCTCCCTTGGGGTAAATGGCAGCCTGACAGGTACAATATAACGCAGCTTAAACTACTGAACAGTTAGTAAGTAAACGTAGTTTAATTTATTAATTTTTTATAAACAAAGACAGCGAATGAAGTCGCTTATTTGAGCAATAATAACTTTAATTTTAATTCAAATAAAGACTGTTTTATATTTCTGGTATTACGTAGCTTTGCAGTATGCACACCCAGGTGACTGTACAATACCAGACCTATGGAGGTAAGAGTTAAAACATCCATGCCCGGTCAGATTAGAAATCAATCGGTAGGTCCATCGTCCCGTTTGTCCCTTTTCCTATGTGGTTTGCCATTTCTCCATGAGCCTAACTATAGCCTCCGTTCTTACTGCTTTCTTATGTAGGCATAGGATGGCACTAGTATCAAGTAGTTTATCACCAGCCAACATGTATAATATACAAATAATAATTGCCTAGTATTCACGTAGTTTCAATTACCAGTTCAAAACATATAACACTAGATAAAAGACCCTCCCGATGTCGACTGTTTCAGATGGGTTAGTAGAAAAGTGTCCTAGAGCAAAATAAATCTCTAGAAATAGGTATCAATAGGCTTGTAACTTAAATCCAAAAAGAGCCCGATGAAATGAAAATTTCATTTTATAATTTTTGATAGTAACAAATTTTAATTTCAAAACAAACAGCTCGAAAATCATCCTGGTAAATCTCCAGAAATAAGCATCAATCTAAGGTTGTAACCTAAAACCAAAAAACCCCAAAAACTGTCCTTATAAATTAAATAAAAGTGACACTTCATAATTCTTGATAATAATGAACAATAAAATAATGAATAATAAAACAAACCCCACGAAAATCCTCATCGTAGATCTCCAGAAATAGGTACCAAACGCTTAAGGCTATGCTGAGTTATTATATACATAAATAATATGTGAATTATGAAAATAATACTCTGATTTTGCGGAAAAATATCACAAACACAATGTTATAATTTAGGGAAGAGAGAGAAATGCAAACGTGTTATAAATACCATAACAATATTATGGAAAGTATTTAATAATTTTGTATTAGTGCAAAATACTAAGGGAGATACGTACTTGTTTCGCACAAAATTCATTTACTGTAGTCAAACGATGTTTTCAGCAAGTCTAGTAGATCGGTGGTGTTGATGAAATTAATAATCCAGTCGACTCCGAGTACCGCAGCGTTAATGAAAGGGGTTGGGTGGAGCTTGTTTTCAACATTTTACATGCAATTATAGAGAAGCCTACTACAGCTTAGGCGGCTCAAACTTTCCCCCAACTCGGTAAATTTACCCCAACAATACTTGAATTTTAATCTCCCATGAAATTTACACATTGTGTTTTTAATTGGCTGAAGAAAGTTGTCATTTCATATTGAAACGAGGTTGTTTATCTCGACACCGATAACCATTTCTAGTACGTTTATTTTATGGGCGAATGATTGTTTTTTAATAACATATTATGATTAAACTAAAGTAGACAATTAAATGAATAACTTTGTATCTACCACACATTTGTACAAACTATATAAAGTCACATTTCATTGGCGTTCATGCGAAATGTCGCACTCCAAAAGTTTATATTTCTTTACTGAGTTTTTGTAATCGATATTGATGCCCGCATTTTTGTCAAAATTTAATATGTTTCTGACCAATAGGAGGAAAGTTTTTTGGTTTTTAAGATTATTGTGGTCTTCAAATATTATCTTTGAATAACATCGCCCGCCTATCCAGCGGGTTTTTTTTTTAATAGGCTACTATAACTTAACTTACAATTTAGTCGTTTAGTTATAGTTTTTGCTCCTTGTTTTTGTGGTTCGGGTTTTTATTTAAATCAGTAGGCTACTATAGTAAAAATATGCAACACAACCCAAGTTGGAGACCAGATAACTAGTCATATCCCGTCAGCTTGGACTTGGAAGAAAGCCAACCACCGTTTACTTTACTTCCGTCCTCTTAACCTCTAACTTGTTTTAGTTGCTTTACTATCTCTACAGTATTACATGTACAAGTAAAACGAATACGTCAGCTCCATCTAGGAATGGTTACTAGGGTTGAGCATCGACAGCCGATGTTTTCAAATCATCGATGTTTTCATGTCGATGATCGATGTTTTTTACTTCGATGGAAATCAACCGATAATTTTGCTACATCGATGATTCTCCCCGACATCGATGTTTTTCAATATTTACAGTATTTTTTGTGCATTTATTTTGTTAAATTAATCATGAATTGGCATACTTAGTTCGACATTAATTAAGAACAGAACCTTGTTTTCAATAAGAAATCAACATCATATATAAATGTAATATTTACGTTTTGTATCAATTAGTTAACACGTTCACTGATAAGGACGCACATGTAAGCTAGACACTGAACACTATGAGAAGCGGTCGACGCACAGTGCATTGCACGCTAACCCCAATGTTGGGAGAATTTTCAATACACAATGCATGCGTGCTTCGCACGCCAACCCCAGTGTTGGGAGAATTTTCATTACACAATGCATTGCGTGCTTCGTACGCCAATTTTAAGCCTATGTGATATGGACACACATGTGCGTCCGCTTTAAAATATTAGTAATTATTACGTAGAAAGGTTCAAAAATAAAAAATAAAGTAATTTCTACTCTTTAAGCTATAAATATAAAAAATAAAAGGTCAGCTCCTAGCATAGGAAATACGAAATTTGCGTAGCGGAGAACGTGTTAACTCTGTTACTTTGATTGTTGTTGTTTCTTTCACCTCAGGAATTATTGTCTTAAGTGTCTGCTCCAGTAAACGAGAAAGCAACCGGAAACGCAACCGCTTCTCACTGTATCCCTATATAAAAAGTGCAATTTCTAGCAGCTGAACGCTTTGACATTGCCTCATTTCAAACCATTTTATAAGTCTATCTTTTGTAATTGAGTGTTGAACAAAAAACTGAATATTCTTTAAACAATTTCGGTTCCAGCTTGCAAATTATTTTTCATTATGCATTTTTTATTGTGTTAGGAAAAAAATTCAAACTTTGTACTTACAAAATGTCAATTATAAACAAATCAAAAGCATTTAAAAAAATGTAAATTGAAAGATGTATGCGTATTGTGACTGTGCTTAAAATGAGACCTTGCAACAATTTTATGATAAAAAGTAAACGAAATAAATGGTTTGAAATTTAACATTGCTCTTATGGGATAAAAATCCAAGATGGCCTCCACTACTGCAGACCCTTAAACCTAAGTAAAGTTTTAACAACAATTTTATAAATAAATATCCAGCAACTAACTCTCTTTTTCAGAAATTTACAAAGTATATAGGTAATGTTATTCGGTAAGGCGTATGTCTTATAACTCAAAACTAAGAAGCAATGGAAATCAACTTTCTTTTAATTAAAAAAAAGGTTAATAGGTTTTCTGAAGCGATGACTTTTTAAATATACATCAATGTTAAACCGTTAAAATACATTGATGTTTTCAGTTCGATATAATTGTCACATCGATGGTTTCTGCCGATTTTAACATCCATGGTGAACATCGATGTTTTAACATCGATGCTCATCCCTAATGGTTACTCCTAGTTTTTACCTAAACATAAATCTGAACGATTTGTACCAAAGAGATTAAAAGTAAAGAAAACATAAATAATGCAGCCATATTGCCTACCTCGCAACAAATCTCGTCTTCCCCGCGTAGTGTTATATTCCATACTACAACGTTGTAGTTTTTCCCTCTCCTGAAATGTAAGGTTTTAATATAATATGGCATTTTGCATCAGCGCCAACGATTTGTATTCTTAACTAAAGAAATAATATTTTTGTTATGTTCGAAACATAAATCAAGAATCCACATGTACCACATAATTATTATATATTAGGCGATGATAACCCCCTAGGTTATATAAACAAAATTATTATATAGCCACTTCCTGGTTAGAATTTACCATCATAGTCAAATTTATCATTTATTGGTAACGAGGAATGTTAGTGAGTAAGTAAGGCCTTATCATTAAAAGTGTAATGTATCCATACACAACGGTTTTTGGGTTAAACTAAAACATTTAGCATAAAAAAAATGGTTCCGTTTACAAAATATGTTATTAAAGCCAATTCAACTTTTCATGTTGAATATTTATTTCTATTTTCTTTTTTATTGACATGCTCTTTCCATATCAATTTGTTTAGTGGCCAATGTCATTTTCTCTTTGTATTAGAGTGTATAGGAGGAAGAAACCAAATTACCTTTTTAACAATAAATAAAACGATTGTGACATTTTTTATTTAGGTGAAAGGATAACTGAGCTATCAACAAAGATTGAATTTGTTTGCCAAATTGATCTAGGGTGAAGTAAATGGTACAACCACAATTTTAAATTGAATAAAGGATTTTTATTTAAAGGTTATGCTATTTTGTTTCTAGGCTAGTAATATTTTTTATTGTGAACATTTACCGAGAAATTACGTTTTAGCGGTTGTCAGTTACTCAATTGTTCTGTCGACTATATAAAAACAACGATTCTTAAGTGAAAGAAAAGCAAATTTACAAATACAACAAAAAAAGCGCTAAATTAATCTCTGAAATGGAACACTTAATCATGAGTAGTTTTCTATAAACATACTTATAGACGTGAAATGTACCTTAAACTGGCGGAAATCATGGATTTTGCACCCTGGCGCATAGCTGATCATGTATGGAAAAAATAGGTTGATTTGGACTACACTGACTATACGTTTTTGGACCAGTAAACTCTCAATATTTGCCCAATATTTCTTCCATTCATTTATTTATATCTGCGATCAGCCTGCTCATTGTTGACTCATTGGTTAACCTACTAAGCGCATGACTAATGATTATATTATAATTTGTGGTAAATAAATAATAAGAATAGATTTGTAATGAGGTTAATTGTGTGTTTCAGGGAGAGACGGGCTCCACCACTTTCCGGACAACGGACTACTAGAAGACGACGACGCCAGTTTAGGGGATGGGGCCGGAAGCGACGTCAGCGAAGACAGAGACGGAGGAAAGAGAGGCTGTATGAAGAAGATAGGAAAGTCCGAAGGATGTGGTTCCGGTAAGAGCAGCAGTAACTCCGGAGGTAAACCCCGCAGAGCGAGAACGGCCTTCACGTACGAACAACTCGTCGCTCTGGAGAACAAATTCAAGACGACCAGATACCTCTCGGTCTGCGAGAGACTGAACCTAGCTTTATCTCTATCGTTGACGGAGACTCAAGTCAAAATATGGTTTCAAAACCGTAGGACGAAATGGAAGAAACAGAATCCGGGAATGGACGTGAACAGTCCCACAGTGCCTCCGCCGGGCCCGCCTCCCGGTGCTCCTACCTTCTTCCACCCGCTCGCCTACGCGCCTCACCACTACCCTTCGACTTTCGGATCTCCCGCTCATCATACTTACCCGACGGCGGCATCGTATTTCCACCATTTAGGTTCGTCTCACCACTCGAGCTTAGGACATTCCTCTTGAGGACTTATATCGAATTAATCGAATAACGGGAATCGCATCACATATCATAAATAAACTGTCTAAGATAATTAATTTATTGTTAGGGCCGAAACAGAACTTGTAGTTATAGTGTTTAGGTAATCTCTATTGTAAATTGTTCACCTGAAGGAAGTACAGTTCGGTTTGTACAGTCTGGTTTGTTGTTAATTTATTTATGTTTATGTTTAGTCACCACAGTGTGTGAAAGTGTGGGATATACCGATATCGAACGAATCTGTTATGTTCAAACTTTCAGATTTAGGATCAATTCTCACTCTACGCTATCAGTTCAAAATGTCCTCATATTCATATTGCTGTTCAGGTTCCACACGCGCTTCGATATTTTTTCCCCTTTAAAGTTGCAAGTTGGGGAAATTGCGATTCACTTTTCGACTGAATTATTTGCCTGAACAGATAAAACCAACTTCCTTCTGCCTCTCCTTTTACAACAATAGAACTACTGATCCAATTTTAACCCAGTTTCTCCCGCATGTAATTACGCCAACTTTGGAGTTTTTACGCTTAATTGATTCAAATCGAAACAATAATAATATATGTTTTATTGTGCTACTTAATTATTAGGAAGGTTATATATTTAGGCTGGCCTGAACATACGACCGTCTACCATGTTGGCAACAATAACAATGGATTTTTATTTTCTTATTTTATTTAATACCCCGCTTAGATTCATCCCACTTCCGTGAAAGTGAACAGCGGAGTGGGCAGCGCGAGTATGTAAACACCTCACTCGCCATTCTTTTGCATAAATGTTATTACTTGTAACAGTCAACATAACGCTGCAGACAATATTATTTTAGTATCAAGTTATCACACCTACAAAGTTACAATACAAAATAACAAATTGACTAAACTAGCTCCGTTGCAGAAATAATATTCTTAAAAAAACGGATAATTGGTACCTTTCCCGTCATGAGTTACTGCAACCTATTAAATAGATGGAGTAGAACGTATCAGCCAATTACCACAACATAATGTACCACGATGTTTTTAGAAAAGTTTCCTCCCAATCCCTCGCCGTAAGGGCTCAAACCAGAGCAACACCCAGAAACTTTGGCCCTACAGTAGGCCCTACAAATTGACGAAAATAATACTCTGTAATAACAGACAGCAGACAATCGGTAACTTTTTTGCCGTGCGTTAATACGTTACACATTTAATAGCTTTACTGCGGCCTATTACCACAATGTAACGGTAATATATAATTTCTAGTCAAAGTATCGGCTCTGATAAAATTCGATAATTATCGATATCGCAGCGATAAACCGAACCTGTGTGATAGCGGTAGTGTGTAATGCTTCATCTGTACAAATATTTTATGGAAGCAAGAGTGAACCGTGATCGGTAGGCCTACCATAGTGTGGATCGAACCTTAGGCACAGTAATTCAAAACTAGTGCAGTGCAGATATACAAAGTAATTATGTAATCTTAAAACTTTTAATACCGATGGTTGAAATAAAATGTGAACATTTTATTACTCTGTTCTATTAGGTAAATCTTGCAGGTAAACAATGTATATGCTGTAAGTAAATTGTTGGAAATTTCAGATTTACCCTGGAGTAAAATTATGCATAAAACAAGAAGTTTTACAAAATTGTGAATAATAAAATTTTGTTTAAAGAAATTATATTATGGATATTGTATTGCTATTTTAACCGCGTCCTCCAACTTTTGATCGTCACTGCCTTTCTGGGGTCCCGTATAAACCGCATTACAATTTCTCACCATCGGTGCAGTTACAGTTTTTTCTCTCGAAATTTTACATCGACAGAAACACAGTTAGCAATGATTCTTACTATTTCAAAAAAAAGAATTTACAAGCTGACTGAAGAGATAGTCTGAAGGACTGATTGATAGTCGGTTCCAGTAAATTATAGCCCTATAACATTTCGAAACAGAAAACATATGAAATTAAAAGAAAAACCTTTCTTCAGAACTCTCTAAGTCTCGACATAAACTGCGATATTCGTCGTCATAAACTGTTACATCGTTGACCCACTTCCGCTTCTTGGGTTTTCTCATAACAACAAGTAAGGCTAACACTTCATCTTCATCAGAAGAACACCACATAGTTGTATACGTTACTCTTCTGCCGACAAAAAACAAAATAATTACCTTTCTTGTTGCCCGCACGAACTACTATGCCCCAGTGTGTGTGGCATCTACCGATCGCAGCAAGCTTTCATTTTCGCAACCTCCTGCCCGTTACCGCAGCCCGGATTCTGTGTCGTTAATAATTAAAACAGGTTATTAATTTGTTAATATTAGGAATAAGTAGGTTGTTCTGTCAATGTTTTTATAACTAGATTCGAAAAATTTTAATACAATCTAAAAATATTACCAAGACATAGCATTTTAGTTACACATAAAAGAGATAATGTTCAAATAAAAAAATATTTTCTAGAACTTTGATTATAAATAATTCTTATTATTTATTTATTTAAAACTAAGCAAGATACAAAGTTCAAGTTTGCGCCATTCCGTTTCTCTTTTAATAAGCTTTTCAATGGAATACTACATGACCTATTTTTACATTTGAAGTTAAGCCCTCCCCCCCCCCACCCTCCAAAAATCCTAGAGGGTCCGATATGTTACAAAACGTGTCAAATTATGCAACACAAGATATATAGCCTACAAAGTTTTGTTAACTTATTTTCAGTAACAAAAATAATAAAAGGGTTAAAGGGACTTTATGAACACTCTGTATAAGGAACAAAAGTGGAGTTTTGTGTTTTTCTAGAACTGCTGGACACCCACATCTGCACTAATACCAAAAAATAATATGAAAATAATATTAAAAATGAAAAATATTGCACCCGATCAAATTGTTCTAAACCTTCTACATATTATCGGAAAAGTGTGCCTAAAAAAACATTGTTTCAATGAATACTTTGTTTTGGGGAGGTCCGATGCTTCTAGGTGTCCCAAAATGAGACGTAACTCTAAACATAGCTTGGTTAAAATACTTGTATTACTTAAATGTTAAGAAGCGCAAGTCTTATGGACTCAGTTCTAATAGATTTTTCTAACTTGAAGTTGTAGTATAGCAATGAACCGCGACGCAGCGCTGGCAAACCATTTAGTGCGCGGATAATAGCGATAGAGTGCAACATACTAAGTGTCGCTCTCGCTTTATCTGGTCGCCATGTACCAGAGAGAGCTGAGAGGGGAAGAAAACATTGTATCTCGCACTTCACCGCGAGTTAAATGGTTTGACAGCGCTTCCTCGCGGTTCATTGCTGTACTACATCTTCAAGTTAGAAAAATTTATTCGAATTTAGTACACAGGACATGCGCTTCTTAACTTTTAAGTATCCATTGATTTTTTATACGACCATCATATTTACTGCAAAGAGTGACCAAAATGAAGTCGCAGAACAAACAATTCAATACTTCCACAGGCACAATATCGAGCCCGTTCAAATTAATTATTGTAATAATCTAAAATATTATACCAAAATCTTTAGTTTGAACATGTTTTAAATAGCTGAAAAACTAGCATAAGTGACGGATAAATTAGTTTGATGATAGCATGTGGTAGTAAATGGGAACTTCGATATCTACTTGCCAGATCCAAAAGGGATTTTTTTTAGAATCCCATAAAGAATGGGTACACATATATCCAGCTGAGAATTTTTAAAAGAATAATTTCCATTTGCACAGGTCCGTGACGTATCTGTGCCGTGACGGTTCAGTATCAGTGCTAGACGTGTAATTTCATCATTCCCACACATCAGTACCGTGTCATTTCATTATCGATAGGCCTATATTTGTAAATTAACAGAAGTTCATACTTTTATAATTCGTTTAAAGTACAAGTAAATTAGACCAATAGTTCAAGCTAGTTATTGGTAGCTTAAAATTAGTTTTATGTTTGTAGGTCTAAGTTATTTTGATAACGTACTTCCTGACACATTCAATGTAGTTGTTCGTCGTTCATTGTAAACAAACAAAACATTACGTCCGTGAAATTCTAAAAATTAATATCGATGGGAATTACTTTAAAAATGACGAAAGGGATACTGACGAAGCACTGACGACACTGATACGGACACGCGTTGGACGTGTGGGAACCCGATACGGCACTGACACGCCACTTTCCTGTGTAAACGGACCTTAAACCTAATACTACTGGGATATGCGTACATTTTAACGGATATTTGAATAAAAAATCTCAATTTGTCGATGTAAGAGAGCAGACCTCGTTCTCAACGATCGGTATTTATTCCTGCAATTTCCTTAGCTTTCAAATAATTCCATGTAAATATATTTAAATAATGTTTATAATTGATTAGAATATGTGAAGTTAGCGTATTTATTGTTTTGTATGTTATGGAATTATTGTGTTTTGTAATTATAATGAATGTATGATAAGATATGTCCGTTGTACACATTGTAAATAATAAATATGAAATTAATATCAAACTTTGTGTTGTGTTGATGATTTGTGTTTTGTAGTACTGTATTGCGTAGCATCTGTTTACAATAGGGTAATAGCTCATTTAAAACGCGGTGTATGACCTCAGGAATTGCCTCCCAGACCGGACCACTTGTACTCTATGTTTTTTGGGTCGTTGATTCCGAAAATGGGGGTCCCACGTCTCTTAAATCCTGGCTTCACCCCTAAATATGAAAAAAAACACCCTTTTAGGGGTTTATTCACAACAAAGTTTATGACACCTTCAAATAATGTTATGGAATGCACAAATTATGATTAACATTTAGAAATTTAGCCCCATAGGAACCGACCAAGAAATGCACCTAAAGGGTTCGCCCTAGGGGGTAAAACCACCCTTAATGTGAAAAAATTAGGAGATGACTGAACATAAACTGTTTCCTCTACTTTTTGGTGGGAGGTGAAATGAACGGGTTCGTGAGATTATTTGATGCCGTTATGACTTGAGGATTAGTTTGTAGATGAAAATACTGGTAATGGCATGTAGATTAACCATGCACAAGGTGGGCCCTGCCTGATATATTAATTTTGCATAATTGTAAGTTAGCCAGTAAACTAGCCAGCGGCGGAGAAGTTCCCCCACCTACCCCTACTCTACTTGACTTCGACCGATAGCTCGCGTCAGGAAATCTGAAATATACGTTTTGAAACTCATGATCTCTACTTTCAAAATTTTTAATCGGAGGTAACATTTGATTTATATGCATTTTTCAAGATAACGCTCTAAATTGTTTAAACAGCTATCATTCAAAATCAATATAACCGCCAGGGCCCACCTTTTGCACGGTTAATCTGCATTACATTCCATTCTCATTTTTTTATAATTGAGAAGCTTTAACTTTTAAAATGTCGAAATTATGAATTTGTAAGCAATTAAATTTTCCGTGGGTTTTCCTATTTTTCTCAGTAAAAAATGCGCCGATTAAGATTTAAAAAGTCTCATTTTAAAGGTATTTTAATTTACTACAACTTTTCTATTGAGATTTTAGTATTTTATCCGTTGATGTACAAAATATAAGCGAAACCACACAAAACGTCAAATTTTCGACGGTTTTTGTTGTTTCAATGATTCCACAATAAAAATCATTGCTTCAGATGCTGGTATTTTCATCTACAAACTATTCCTGAAGTCATGGTGCAATCGGTTGGCTGTCAATATTTTACAAAAAAAAAACTGCCTTTTTTTGCTATCATGACTGGTTAAAGCAACGAAATTTGGCACACCTATACTGAACCTGAAAAAGTACTTTTTCAAGCAACTATACATTTTACCTCACCTCAACGGCCCTCTTGAAGTCAGTTGAAAATCAAAGCACAGATCAAACTGTACATTATTATTTAATTTCTCTGTTATTAGAAAACAATACCACAAATCCGACCTCAAACTGACAACTGAATCGGAAACGGCAGGTGGTCAAAATTTGTATTAACTTGAAACTGGCTAAATTTGATAAAGTCCTGGGACGGTTTCGTATTTTTGAACAGGCAACATGAAAGCATATACTTAGGATTCTGGCAGTAGAGACTCTTATTTGGCGTAGACGAGAAGAGGGTACCACCGTAAGGGACGTCCAAGCGGTTGTTAAAGAATTTTAAAGATTAAAGTTCTTGATAGGTAACACTATAGAAATGAAATTTAGTACACCTTCATACGGCTAAATAATTAACTTTTCGGTATACCAACCAATTTGGGCATGCCTTCAAAACGGGATATTTTGGGGTCAGCTCAAAATGTTTAAATATTGACTCAATGGAGTAATACCTCATTTTAAATGTCTTAAATGTCTTTAAAAGGAAAGAGACCAACGGATAGATTACTCAACTCGCAAAAGCTACCGCGTTTTCGAAACACGGGCTAGACTTGTCCCGGTACACGTAACACACCGCTATATTTTGGCAAACAATATACTATGTTTGTTTGTATTGATGTTATTGTATTGTGTTATGTTTAGGTGTTTTTATATATCTTTATGACGACCTCTATTGGGAATTGATGGAATATGAAGCCTGAAGATGAAACTATAGGCCTAGTGTTCCGAAACACGGTCTAGACTTGTCCGGTACACGTAACACACCACTATATTTTGGCAAAAAATATTCTATGTTCGTCTGTATGGATGTTATTGTATTGTGTTATGTTTAGCTGTTTTTACATATTTTTATGACGACCTCTATTAGGAATTGATAGAATATGACGCCTGAAGATGAAACTATAGTGTTTCGAAACCACCTCAGCCTTTTAAATTTTTGACTCCCATCGAGTAATACCTCATTTTAAAGTTCTTGATAAAGGAAAAAGAACAGCAGATATTACAGATAACTACATAACCCCTATAAAAAATGATGACTGTCCAAAATGTTTGCTTTTATAAATGTTAAAAATCCGCCATTTTACTTAAGGTGAACCTTTTGAGGTAGGATTTGCTGCATTGTGTTCCACTAACAGAGACCTTTAATTTGTTGTAAAACTCAGCCTATGATCTAATTAAAAATTTCTTTTGATTCCTTATGGGCCGTCCCCCAGAAGTAACGGCCCACTTTAATACGTGTTAAAATAGTGTTTGGTGTCCAGTAATAATGTGTCAAGTTTTGTAGCTAAATATGTAATGGTTTTAAAATATTAAGCCACTCCGGGACTTTATACTCCCCATTTATGGGGCTATCGCAGGAGCATCCTCAGAACCTCACTTATACAAAAACAAAAAACAAATAACCATTAAATATTAAATTACTAGCAAGCCCCGTAAAAAATCACAGTCAGATTAATTACATAATATTTGAAAACAACAAACTTTATACAGGCATTCCTAACTATGCTTTGGGGATTTTTAACTCAATAATTGTGTACAATTAAACGGATTATACTATAGTGTAATACTGTTTTACTAATAACAAAATAATGAATTCAGTATGCCTACTTACGTTGAACATGTATAGGCGTTTTCAAACGTATAGAACTAATTTAGGCTAGGCCTATATGATATATTTTGAGCTTAGAAGTTAATATATATTTTTTACAATGTTTTTTCTTTACTTCCTCCTTCAGAAGACACTACTTAGGCCTATATAGAACAAACTATATATAATTTATATATATTTTTTTATTTTATTTTTTTATACCCTATAGGCCCTACTGTATTCGTCTTATTTAGTGGAAATACATTAGAACCCTTATCGAAGATTCCGCTCAAAGGTTTTCAGCGTTAGTTTTGATCAAAGTTTTAAATATAACTTTAAAGTATAATATAGGCTTGGTATTGTGTTCCATTTTTGATTCTAATCAAATGCGTCAATGTACGTTATTATTTCTATAGTAAAAACGCTTAACGGTAAAGTTTTATACATAACCTTAAAGGATTTACATAGTTGTTGCAGTATGGTGGACGAAATCAGCTGTTATATGTTAAAGAATAAATCAAACAATATAACCATGCGCATGCGCTATACTACTATATTACAATTTGGCATGTATTGTGTGAACAGAGAACCTACTCGTGGTAAAGCATGTTTGGATAATATTATGACTGATATTGATGAGTCACAATTTACAGTTAAGGTAGTTAAGTATGAATTGGGTGACCATGATGGCATACATTTTGATTTGAGATGCAAGTTTGGGGGAGAACCGGAATGTAAGAACAATGGCAAGGAAGAAAGAGTTAAGATAAGGAAAATTACTGAGGAAGGGATGGATTATTTTATGTCTCTGTTGATGGATGAAGACTGGATCAGTTTACTGGATTTTTGTGGGTCTGCGAGCAACAAGTTTGAGAAATTTCTACAGCATTTCTTGTTTCTTTTTAATCTGTGTTTGCCTTTAAGGGAGATCTCTTGTAATTCGAATCGGAATAGTTCAAATAAACGAAATTTAAAATGGTATACTCCAAAGCTTGAGAAGATGAAAAATAATATCTTGTTACTAAGAGATTTATTCCAAGAGAGGAAAAATAGTGATATCTTAAACAAGCTGAAACGATTAAAACAGCAGTATAGAACAGCTCTTAAAATTGCTAAAAAGCAAAATAATGAGAAATACATTGAAAGCTCAACGAACAAATGCAGGGCAGCCTGGACAGTGATCAACCGAGTGGCGGGGAAGGCTGGTAAAGTCAACGCAGATCAAGGCATCACACCAGATGAGTTTAACAATTTCTTTGTGTCATCCGTTGAAGAAATAAGTGGAAAAGTTAAATCTTCAGTTGAAAGTGCTTATCAATATCTAGGTAGTTATCAGTGTGACAGATTTGTATTATCTGAAGTAACAAAGTTAGAAGTGCTTCAAGTTGTAAAACGTCTGAAAAATTCAAATACCAATGATGTGTATGGTCATCTAGTAATTTAATTAAGATAATTATTCACATTATTTTAGAACCACTAACATATTGTATCAATTTATGTATAAGAGAAGGTGAATTTCCAATATGTTTAAAGTTTTCAAGGGTAGTACCAATATTTAAAAAGGGTAATAGTAAAGAGCCGAAAAGTTACCGTCCTATTTCATGTATTCCGGTAATGGCAAAAATAATGGAAAAAATTCTAAAGAAGCAAGTATGTGCGCATTTTGAGGGTTTAAATTTGTTCAGTGACAGTCAGTTTGGATTCAGAAATGGGAAATCCACCACAAAAGCTGTAGATATTCTAGTAAAAAACCTACTAGAAAAACTGGAAGAAAATTGCCCTGCTCTGGTCGTACTGTGTGATTTGAGTAGAGCATTTGATTGTGTTAGGCCTGATATTTTGTTGGGAAAAATGAGATTTTATGGGTTTCATGGAAAAGAATTAGCAATTTTTCAGTCATATTTGAGGGACCGGAAACAGCTTGTAGATATAAATGGCAGACAATCAAAAACAATCAATACTACTCTTGGTGTTCCACAGGGTTCGGTGTTGGGACCAATATTGTTTTTGATTTTAATTAATGATTTAAGTTTAAATGTTTCATGTTCCTCAACAATTTATGCGGACGACACGTCTTTACTTGTTAGTCACAAAGACATTTTTCAATTAGATAATGTAGCAGCTAGTGTATTAAAAGAAGCAAACGACTGGTTTGAGGTAAATGGACTGTTTATAAATGAAGAAAAAACTCAAAAACTTTTAGTCACTCTACAAAACAAATATAAACATAGTTATAAGCCTGCTTATGAAAAAGTTGTAACGTTGCTTGGTATAAAAATTGATAGTATGCTCACCTGGTCTGTGCACATAGATTATGTAAAGACAAAATTATAAAGGGTAATTTATTTACTAGTAAATCTTAAGAGTCAAGTAACGTTTGAATATTTAAAAATAGCGTACTTTGCTTTCTTTGAAAGTATTTTGAGATATGGCCTTCTTATTTGGGGAAATGGAATAGGAATTCACACAATTTTAATTCTTCAAAAAAAAGCTTTGAGAATATTAACAAACTCTGATAAATTGGAACACTGCAAGCCATTGTTTGTTAAAACTGGTATTTTAACGGTTATCAACTTGTATATTTTTGATGTAGTAATGCACGTAAAGAATAATTTACATATGTATCAAGTTAGAGGTTTCATTCATAATCATAATACAAGATTTGGTCATATTCTTGAACAACCAAGACATAGATTAAATAAATCCAAAAATTATCATTTAGTTTTAGGAATTAAACTATTCAATAAACTGCCTGCCACTTTTCAAAACTTGACAAATGATGATTTATATCATACTTTTTATGGTTGGCTGAAAAAGCACCCATTTTATAACTTGGCGGATTATTTGGAATGTGATGTAAATATTTAGTAAACCTGTGTTTAATATTATAAATGTTAGAATGACTAAACTGTATGTGACGAAGTCTATTGCAATGTTGTACATGTGCTGAAGGACCAATAAATGTTCTGTTCTGTTCTGTTCTGTTACTTACGTACAGATGGACGAAATCACCTAACAATCTTTAGTAAAGCACCATCGAGTGACAACTCTTTTTAAATGTCTTGACGAAAGAAGAACAGCGAAAATCAGAGGTCTCTATTTCGTTTTAGTCAGCTTACCATCCGGCAGTTCAAAAATTTAAAAAATATAATTATAATGTAAGTTAAAGAAAAAATGCCAGCCGAGATCAAACCCCGTTTCCGAGAATATCGCGTAAATTGTGGAGTAGACACAGGTAGTTAAAACATCCTTTGGAATCCTTCTACACCTCTAGCAGTATAAAACCCCAAACCTGAGCCCCTTACCCTATTACAGCACGACAAATCGAATTGTTAACTGTCCACTTTGCAGAATCAGGTATGTTATTTTTAGATTACAGAGATACAGAGATTATGGATTACACATTTTCCTGTTTTTGCCTTTGCTTTTAGATGCACGTGAAATCCAAGAGAAGGCGTCAATGTAATTAATAGATAACTATTAATCATTTATTACTTTACTTATAAACGTTCTCCCTGCCAAAACCATTTTCACGTGAATTAAATCTCCCACTCCGTCTAAAAATCACTATTTTTATTTTATCTTTATTCACCACAAGCCCGCATTGTTTACGATAGTTTTTTAATTTAAGATCATTTTTTGCAAGGAGTTTGGTCTATCAGCAAATAAATCTATATCATCTGTATATAAAAGTGACTTAACTGCAATATTTCCCACTGTCAAACCCTTCTAAATCGTCATTCAAATCATTTAAGTACAATGTACAACATAACATTGGGGAGAGCAGACACCCTTGCGTTAGTTTCGAATTCTTGCGACATCTCTATCTCATTCTAGTACAAAATGGTAGCTTATTTGAAGTAACGCCGTAAAGAGTACATTGTGGAGAAACAGCCACATTCTTGCAAATACCCAACAATCACTTTCAAACGAAATTTAACCTGTTCCGACAAACTAGACATGCCAACCTTTCAATCAGTTTTCAGAATTAAATTAACGAAATGAATCGATCCTTTCAAGTGACTTGATTCGAACGATTCAATCCAATCTAAAGAATCGTTTTACGCATTACTAGTGGTTTCCAAAAAACGTCTATATATTTCATGTTTAAGTGCGTTTTGACCTATATAATTGTGCGTGAGTAGGAACCTTAGAAAAACTATTTACAAAATCCCAAAACCACCGTCCCCCGTCCTACTAACCAATGTAAAAAATTTGTAATATAGCCTACAGTTAGGGCTTCAAATCGAAGCCCTTTAAAAACCACGCATTTCTGTAGTAAGATAATAAAAATCGCATTCGTTCCCTACGCTCAAAATTTCTATTTTGTAAGTTATTTTTTAACTTTAGCCTACTTTATAAAAGAAGGAAAAATATAGGCAAATCTCATTTCGGTACTGTTATTCACTCTCACGTGGTATTTTGAAACCCTATTTACAAAATCTTAAAACCCCTCCTTCTCCTAAAACCCATCTCAAAAACGTGTAATGGACACGGTTTTTGATACATCAAATTGAAGTTAAAATCCATGAATTACTGTGGTAAGAAAATAAAAATCGGCATACGCTGTCGTTCATTACGATAAAAAAATGTATTATGTAATTTAATTCTATAAAGATAGATTATCACACAATGAAAATAATAATTCATTTCAAAGTTCAATGTTTAAAATTTGACAAAGTTTATAGCATAAGATAAACAAGAACCAAGTTTTCCTGGTCACAGAATGCTAGCAAGTATCATTTGTTAAAAATTTATTGCTTCGATTGCATACTACATTTCACTTTAATTTATTTACTTGTGTGGTCTCAAGAAGTGGTTGGTATTGGTTAACGTAAACCAAAAAAAAATATGTTAAGCAATTTTATATCTGAAAAAATACATGTCTTATAAAGCATTTTAAGTTGATGTATCACAAATGGTATATATCTTCATTACAAATTGTTTACATGGGGCGATAGTAGTGGAGTCGGGGCTATTTTACAAAATGTGTTTTCTAAGGTTCTCATAAAAGATGAATAAAACTGTCAAGAGAACAGATTTTTTGGATATCTCATCCGCCTTTTAAATAATATGAAATTATAAAATTACTTACAAAATAAAATGTTTGAGAATAGATAACGAATGCGTAAGCCTATTTTTATTTCACCACAGAAATTCAAGGATTTTAAAGGGCTTCAATTTATTGTATCGCAAGCTATGCGTCCATTTCACGTTTTTGAGATGGGGGTCGTGAGAGGGATGGGGGGGGGGGGGGGATTTTGTAAATACTTTTTATAAGGTTCCTACCGACGATGAATAACTGTCCCAAGATCAGATTTTGTATAATAATAGAGATGGCAAATTTTCAAAAGATCACCCTGTATATCGAGGAATAAAATAAATATCTAATATAATATCCTAAAATAATGCTTGATTCAATTAAGGTTCATGCAATTACAACCAGTTTCTCAACAATAAATTATAAAACCCTATGTAGTGTAATGAATGTGCTTTTGCCGTTGAACGTATCTTACATTAAAATACAAAGGGTAATGAAGAACCACACCCTTTACTACGGAAAATTTTTAGATATTGATAAAATAAATAAGTGCAGTTTTATACAGAACTAGGGACTCTGCCCTTGCTAGCCAACCCCTGAGGTGACGTATGTGATGCCAATGAGAACAACAAAATCAGTAATTTTGTTCATAATGTTTACATTTTTAAATTTTTTAATAGGAATTTTAAAGGACATAATGATTGATTAGGACAGAGGCACTTAGATGTAAGTTGGGTGGTGGGAGTTAATGTGATCTGTACATAATGTAAGACATAGACTGAAATAGACAAGAATATCCCGAACATGTGTCCATCATTTTTACATTTTTTTCAAATTTTAACAGGAATTTTAAATATTTTCGGAATAAAAGGTAGTCTAAAATATTCTCTGAATAGTCCTCCACATGTTAAATAAAATTTCGTCAAAATCGGTTCAGCCATTCCGTAGATTAGTCCGGCCATACAGACCGACAGACAGACAAACAAATGATAAATTAATGTTTAGGTTTTGGTAATGTGTGAATGACCATATGAGCTTAGAAAAAAGCTTATATTTTGAAATCACAGACAGACAATGCAATTTTATTTATATGTATAAATGTAATAGTACCAATTCCTGTAAACGTTTTACTTATAAGCTGCCATAAATTCATTCGTGAGCTGAGCGAGCCTGAGTTGGAATGAAATGCACGCAATTGTATCCTCTAGTAATAATATAGATTTAGTGAAATATATTTTAGTAACAGAAGTGTTACTTTTAGTAAAATATAAATCGAAAATGTAATATTTGATCAGATAGTTGGAGCGTTGTTTCACAGTTTATTTCTCACAACAAAACTTTCGACTTTACTGTAGTAACACAGGCCAGCACGGCATCGGCAGTGGAAGGGAGAAGTGTATTAAAAATAAGCAGATAACACAACACCTGCACCTGCGGACTCGCGTGTCTCCTCCCGTCTCCCCGTCAACCTTACTGTTGCAACATTCACGGATTCACCCTAAGCTCGGATAACTTCATTACTTACTTTTCACTCTCTCCTGCTCGCCCTCAGCTCAAATATCTTGCTTGTATTGCACGAGGCTGGTTTACACGTGAACAATAGTTTTGATTTAACATGGTCACGGTACAATTTTGTAGCTCACTAAATGCAACTGATCAGAATTTAATGACATTTAGGCCTACATTAGGCCTAATGATTGTTGAGAATGTTTTTTTACTATTCTAAAAAAATGCAGGCCATTGTTTACTATACTGAAAAATATAGGTGATTGTTTAGGCCTACTATATTGAAAAATTATAGGCATTGTTTACTATACTGAAAAAATATAGGCCATTGTATACTATACTGAAAAATATAGGTGATTGTTATTATGTTGAAACAATATAGGCGATTATTTACTATACTGAACAAATATAGGCGATTGTTTACTATATTGAAAAAAATTTGATTGTCTACTACATTGAAAGATATAGGCGATTGTTTACTAGATTAAAAAAAATATATATAGGAGATTGTTTACAAGATTAAAAATATATATAACCGATTTTTTACTATATTGAAAAAATATTGGTAATTGTTTACTATATTGAAACAAATATAGTCCATTTAGGCCTCGGGTCCAGGCCTTTTAACATTTTGTGATTACCTAACTCTTGAGACTTCGTATATAATAATAATAATAATTTCATTTCCAGATCTTGCAATACAATTTACATTACATCTTTGGAAATTATACCAATTACCGCAACCTGTTATATGTAACTGGTTTGTAAAAAAAACGTAAATATACAAAATAAATTTGTCAGTTCTCCAATAATGCCCAGTTAATCCGGTGCTACTGCAGCTGTGTGTGATTAGCTGTGTCACTACATACAGTCAAAACATAATACTAGTAATAAAAATTAACATTTAGAGATATACTAAAATAAGAATACAAATTTTACAAAATATAGAAAAATCCAGATGAGGTGCCACGCATGTATGAGAATAAGACCAAGATCAGAATCCTCCTCAACCCCATCAACAAAGAGGTTCAGTTCCTCATCATCATTCGTACACTCTAAGTAAATCATCAATGACACTGAACGTAAACAGCCAATTTTTCACTTTCCTCTGAAAATTATATAATTTACTTCAGCTGAAGTGGTTAAATACTTTGGGACGGACAAACAGAAACTTCGGAACCAGGTCTTTTATAGTTTTAAGTCTTCTGACAAAACCTAGTGCATGGCATCTAGTCCTGTCATGCTCGGTTGCATTATTAAAACAAATATCTCTTATTTATATCGAGTCGGACAACATTTTCATTTATAAGAATTCTCGGGAGCGAGGTGTTTTCCTTTGAGACCCCCGTAAACACATTGATTTGGTGCGGGAAAAATATATGACCTAAATATAAGTTAGTCTTTCTATTTATCGGAAGTTCTTTTTTATACAGAAAGCGAAAACATTTAGTCGGACAAATATTATTGGTTATTTCTGCTCGTCGGACCCCCAAACATATGGCAAAGATATGACGTCATCAAATGTATCACTTAATCGCACTTTTTTTCAGTGTCATTTAAAACAAATATTTCTAACGAAGTGATAAACTTGTCCGATAAAGTTTTCAGACGCCTTAAAGTTCAGGAATCCATCCAACCCCTATATTTTTACTACTTAACATACAATTTTCATTTTGTATTTTTTGTAATAATTTTTACAACACATTGGACCATCTGACCGACAATATTGCGAATTTTAGAAAAAACCCGAACACGATACTAATTTTGAACATATTAAAAGTAACATACATTAATTATGTCTACATATCAAAAGAATTAATATTACATGGATATTTGAAAAAATAAAAATATGAATTATGTAGGAACAAGCCTGAAAAAATGTACATATTGTGTAATGAATATATGTTATGTAATTATTATACATATTTATTAATTACTCTCTTTGTACACAAACATCAGAATCATAAAAGTAACACAATTATTGGGTTATAATAACATCGAATAATAATAAATACTACATTACGAAACTAAAATATAAGTTACAGAAAATAACTCAAAATAGAACTTAAGCACTACTATAATACGTTTCTGAAACAATGGTACAAAGAAAATATAGGTACTTCATTTAGGCTTTACTAAGCCTGTTTTGAAGCTACCCACATTTGAAACAAATAGAAACAGAAATATTATTTATCAAACCTCGTAGAAAAGAATTACAAAATGAACACTGATTCTACTAACGATAGGCCTAATGATGAAGATGATTGGGAGCTCACCGTTTCAGAGACTAAACATGAGAATAGTAAATCTGAAAATGAGTCTGTAGAATCCGACAAAGATTAATAACTAAAATAATTTGATTGCAAAGCGCTTAAAATAAACTTAAATTAAAATTAACTTAACACGTTCGCTACCGAGCGTCGCATATATGCGTTTTTTATTGTTTTCATTATTTTTCAAGTCGTCGCATGTGTGATACGTTTAGTCTATGTCCTGAAACATAGAGATTTTTTGGTTATAGTCCAAGCGTCCCATGAGGCACTGTAAATTTAATTATTTATAACAGTTCTAATGAAAGTTTTAACAAAAAAAAAAATTTGTTTTAATTGTAAAGGAACAATTCTATAGCCGTATTTGAAAACATAGAAAACTTATACGCCCTACATTAATCAGAATATGTTGAAAATACATAAAAAAAAGTATCATAGATTGAACATAAATAAACAATAGGAGTTTCACACATTAGGAGTTGTCTATTTTTTCATTCGTGGATATTCAAATTGATCAAATTTAGGAAAAAATCAAAAAATATAAAATTGAACGTATTAGAAACATTATGAAAATAGACGTCACTAAACGTCAAAGTTTTAGACCAAGCTCCACATATGAGTAGCAGACATTCCTACATACTGATACTAATAAATCAAGTCTTTAAGATAGACTAATACTTTAAAATTAGCTATTAAAGAACAAAAGAATACTGCCACAAATATGCGACGTCAGTCTATTTCAATTAGACCAGATGTCGCAAATTTGCGGCATCAATCTGTGGATGGAAACCGGTGGTCGCATTGCGGTAGCGAACGTGTTAAATAAACCCAGTAATAATTTTTGTATGTAACCCTTGCTAAACATACATTTTTTTAAATAAAATGTTACAAATATAATAATACCGATAAAAATTTCATAAAAAGTCATATTATGACACCATTCCAATATTAGGTAAATTTTATTAAAATTTCCTTGACTATCTCATTTGGTAAAAACGTTTTTTCTCGGTGAATAATCCTATAACGACTCCCATAAATGTTTACTGATTAGATAGATACCGAACATTGTAATAATGTACTCGTATAGGGGGATGGCTGGTTCAAATATTTTTCTAACTCGATTTTCTCTGTGAGTTAATTTGAAAATTAATGTTTACAATTTTAATAATATTATGAAGGACGTGATGCATAATTTTTCCTAAAATGTATATAAATAAAATATATATATCCAACAAGAGTGAAAACTATCGGACAATTTTAAGCTGAAAATTGATTGACATACTCTTTATAATATTACGCAGAACGTAACGTTACTATTTTACGAAAATTTCCCACAAGAGGGATAAATAAGAAAACGGCTTCATCATGTCAACGGCCCTTCTAAATGTTAAAAAGAATATGCTAATCAATTTTCAGATTGAGCAACTAACTGATAAAAAGCGTTTGAATTAGACTGCGCCGCCTATTAACGCTTTATAGATTTATTTAAAAATTTCACTTTTCTTGTCAGACAATTACACCACTGATCAGGAATAAAACATTTTACATGCCCTATTTTGGTCCGACAAAAGGACATAAGTTGTAATGAAGTGTTTTAATTACAACAAATATAGGTTAGCTGTTAGCTTTTAGTTACCAAAACACTCAACAAGAGCAGCTCCGTCTAAGGTAAACAGTTCCTAATTTGTTATCTTATACAAACAAATCCAAAAGGTAAACAGTCCAGATCCCCACTCTTCAACTGGCATATATAAAGCAGTGTAGAACTCCGAATAGGACCACAGCGGTTCGACCTACCGCAAGGGCGTGTTACGCCCGCCGAACCCCGTCGCATGCAAGGTTGATAGAGTATTCTCTAACAACCTTGCGTCGCATGGGCGTGTTAAGCCCGTGACTTACCGCAAGGGCATATTGAGCCCACGGTCATGGCAAGGGTACATACTGTGGTATGTGCGTGTTGAGCCAACGACATACTGCAATTGTGTGTCGAGCCCGTGACATATACCGCAAGGGTGTGTTGAGCCCGCTGTACCCCATCGTATGGCGTGTTGAGACCGTGATATACCGCAAGGTCGTGTTGAGTCCGCGGTCATGGAAAGGGCATATACTTTGGTATGTGCGTGTTGAGCCAACGAAATATTGCAAGGGAGTGTTGAGCCCGCCTACCCTGTCGTATGTGCATGTTGAGCCCGCGACATACTGCATTGTAGTATTGAGCCCGCAGTATCTGTTGTATGTGTCACATGGCCTCAATCAGCAAATGACAGATCATGTTTTGTTAGTAGAAGAGGGAAGAGTTGATCCTCCCCCCACTAGCTGATAAGGATGATATTAACATAGCTTGTATGTTTTAGTTAAAAGAGTCTGAGCTAGGATCGAGAACTGGAAACACCTCCCTGTGCAAGTCGGGTCGCTTTACCTGCAAATGCGATGAGCTACTAGAACCAGTGACAGAAGGGGGACCACAACCAGTAACAGGATAAACTAAAGGACTCAAGAGCTTTGCACTACGGAAAACTACAAAACAACCCATTGGAGGCATTGCAGCAAAGGGGCAACCACAGCGACACCAGGACGAAACACTGCGTGTCAAGATTCGATACCCAGCCCTGCCATACGCTACAGGATAAGACAAGATGGAAATAAAAGAGTGTTTATTTATATAAACAGTGTAATTATTCAAGTAGGAACCCAGGGTAGATTCCCTTATTGCTGAAATATAGGCGATTGTTTACTATAATGATCAAATATAGACGAATTTCTAGTATTTTGAAAAAAATATAGGCGTTTTTTTGTTTACTATAGTGAAAAATATAGACGAATTTCTAGTATTTTGAAAAAAATATAGGCGATTGTATACTATACTGAATAAATATAGGCGATTGTTTACTATATTGAAAAAAATATAGGCAATTTTCTAGTATTTTAACAAAAATATAGGTGATTGTCTAAAATATTAAAAATATAGGCGATTATCTAGTATTTTAACAAAAATATAGGCGGTTGTCTACCATACTAAAAATATAGGCAATTGTTTACCATATTAAAAATATAGGCGACTGTTAACTATGTTGGAGGGAAACATATCCAATGATTCAATGTTTTGTTTTTAATAAATTTTTATGACTTTTACCACAATTCATAAAAAACGAACAAGTTTTAGATAAAAAAGAAAATGTATAGCGCACTTTCTCAATAACCAAACAAAACGATACAACTTGAAATATGAAATTGTATTACTTGAGCTTAAAGCACAACATCTAAAAAAATTAAAATAAAATAGTATTTCTAAATCCTAATTACTAAGGATTACAACAATAACAAAAACATCAATAAATTACACGAATAACAAGAAGAATTAAGCTTCCATGGTCAGACCGTTTTGATACTGCATACTTCGAAAGAAGTAAACAAAATTAAATGTAAAAAACACAGAAATCCGGGAGTCTTCGGGAGCAGTTAAATTCTCTATAACTAAAACTAAATACAAATTTTATAAATACGAGACATTGTTTAAACGTTCTGTGACAATTTGCATTTACCGAAACACACATCAGGGTGATCCTGTAACGCGCTGGATAACCAGGTTGAGATCATATATGGGTCAAAATAAAGATAAAACTCAAGTCAGGAAACACTCCGTTACCAGCTATCGGCTGTTTTCATTTTTTTATAAATAATCTATATTTGTAGGACAACTAAACCGATTTGGTTGACATTTTGCACTGTACTCAACAATGTAAAGTCCTAGCTCGGAAAAGGAAATTATATTTTTCCAATAAGTATTTTCAAAATGGCGGCCATTTAAACATTTTAAATGAGAATAACGCAAAAACAGTAATTATTATAAACTTTTCAAGAGTAATTATTTGTAAGAGCCGATCTAGTAAGCAAGAAAGAGGAAAATGGCTTCGAATAATTAATAAGGAGGAATATAAATAGAGAGAAGAAATGACAAGAAGAGCCCTGGACTGAAGTAGTTCGCAAGCGGCCCCAGACCAGGAACTTTGGAGGAGGAGGGGGTTTTATTCAGTACGAGTCAGAATCGTGACCCAGGGATGCACTCTGGGTAAGAAAACGTCCATGAATGATTTCCCCCTTAAATAAAAAAAATAAATAAATATATATTTGTAGACTAAGTATCGAACAAAGGGTAATTAATTACTCATTATTTTGACGGGTTCAACGTCCTTAGCTAAAAAGCGTAGACAATAATTAATTTGCAAGAACAATTAATAAAGTGGGACATTGTTTTACTATTACCCTTTGTTCAATATTTTGAAAAGTTATACCATTCGATAGGAAATTGACCGTACTTTGACGATTTTTATAAAAAAGTATTGTTTTTGAGTTATTTAATCTATATATATAAAAGCCAAAACCCACTGACTCACTGACTCACTCATCACGATTTCTCAAAAACTACCGAACGGATTGGAATGAAATTTGGTATGTAGCTTCCTCTAGGGCCATAGGTGCTCTCTAAGAAAGGGTTTGAAAAAATTCGAAATTTTAAGGAAGGTTTGGGGGGATCAAAGTTATTAAAAAATGACTTCTTCAAAACTACCGAATGGATTTG
>JAGFPH010001530.1:188930-267981 GCA_018207615.1 Philaenus spumarius | reverse complement strand
GTATTACACTTATAAAGCTGTTTTGTTAACTACTGCAGAGCCTAAAACATTTATCTGTAAACAACCATAAACTAATCTACTTACCACAGATGCACTGAAGGTAATAATAGGCAGGAATATAATACTCAGTTGAGTGTCAGGATATCTTGTACATACAAACGCTAAAATGGCCAAGATTGCACCACTCTGAAAATATTCATAACAATTGTTAGGGAAATCAAATAATTTACAAACTAATCAAAGAGTTCAAATATTGCCAAAGAAGTTCAAACATTGATTATTAACTCACACAGTTGTAGCAACTGATAATTTGTAAAGCTGACATCAGCCTATGTTGACTAGAGCTTCAGCTACTACAACCCTTTTCATGTAAAATCAACTGTGGCATCACACATGCTACAACTTATACATTTTGTAAAAATATCTTACATATTAATTTCTAAATTACTTTTCAGGTTCAACTATGCACAACACGAGTACTTGTACATAGAAAAATTATGGCTGCCAAAATGAGTAGTCATAGTAACAGTTGAAAATCTAAATTTAATTTATATTTATTGAAGAGTTTAGGCTATACAGAATTAATATTTGTAATAATAATATATTATTATAATTGAGAATCATAAATTTATAACAGACAACTAAAATTAAGATTGATCATACAAGATCTTAACATTTAACCCTTTCTCCCTTTTTTACTTTTTAGTTACCGTAAGTTACTTTGCACCACTTTTTTCAGATTTTTTGTTAAAATTAACATAATTTTGTTTAAACTTATCACACATGTATAATTGTTAGTGCTACAAAATGTCCAAGTGTTGCATTACTATTGATAAGAAGCTTATATAATTATATTTGTTTTTTGTTAATTTTATAGCATCATAAAAAGTGGTGCAAAGTATCCCATAGGATGAGTATACTTTGCACCACTACTACAATAATTTTTAAAATGAAGGAAAAATTGTTACAATACAACAAGAAAACTTTACAACGAAACAATTTTTCTGTTTTATTTATTTTTTCTTAATCTGCCGCTATTCCTGTTTAATTTGATGTAAAAATTATTAATATCTGGGCAATACATTTTTAGTAATGAATTTTTAGCCAAATGTATAAAATTTTGTTTTTTGGCGTTTTTTAGTAAATATATACTGTATGTACATACATAAATACCTTAGTAAAATTATGAAAAATAGCCGGAGACCAGATATGTAGTCATATCCCGTCAGCTTGGAAGCGAGCCAATCACCGTTTGCTTTACTTCCGCCCTCCTACCCTCAAACCACAGATATGATTAGATATCTGGTCTCCCTAGCCTAGATTCGAACTCAGCATCTTCTGATCAGGAATACGCAACATTATCCACTACGGCTACGGCTTGATTAAAGAAAACTGACAAATTAACAAAACTTCAGTTACTTTACTGTCGGTATAAATGCTACGTGTAAAGTAAAAGAAAGTTTATCAGCACCATCTAGTAGCGGTTGTAACAAGTTTGCTGGGTTCTTCTTAAGTAAGTTTGTATGGCTTCTATTCATAACATGTTTATAATAATTACTTTGCTTGGTTCTTAATAAGTTACTAAGTTAGTCTGTATAATTTTTGTTCGTAAGAGATTTATAAAATGACTTAAATTTATATGATTATAAGTTAATACAGAATAGAAATAAACTGCCCTTTCCTGATAATCTCTCATACAGTTGAATGTAGCAAGAAAAGTTATGAACACGTGTTTTTATACACTTATCACAACAAAACTTCACTTGTAAATCCAAGTAACAAACAATGGCTTGGATAGCATCTGTGAGCATTACAAATGTGCATTGGACTGCTATCTACAGGGTACATTAAGAACTACGATGATCTAGTTTGATTGTTGGCCAATAAATGGCAGCAAATGTTTTTATTTTAATGGTGCAAAGTAACCCCACCTTACGGTAATACAGTAGAGTCCCACAAACTCGGCCTAATGTGGACCGGCAATGGTCCGAGTTTCCGAAATCGCCAAGTTACCGGGAATAGAGGGTTTTAAAATGAGAACAAGGTTATTTCAGGATACTGTATATAGTCGAGTTTGTAATGTAAATAAAACAATAATAAAAACCAGCAGTTACATTATACACTGTATTGTTATATGTACCTAATACAGTACATAGTTAAAATAGTGAGGCCTAAAATAAAACCAACTTAAATAAATACAGTACTGTACATATTAAACATTTTAGTTACTCAGACTACTTACATTATTTCACTTTTTTTGAAAAAAACTTGTTATGGTTTTTTGGGTTTCACACTGAGCCCTGCGTCGCGCTGCCTCGTCACGTAGCCAACGAAAAACAGAATGTCCGTAGCTGAAGCACCATGTTGCTCAAAATACCTCAGAGTACACTCAACATAATTTAGTCCTTCACTATGGCTCATTTTGGGCTCCTCTTCCTTCATGTTTTTCTCTTCATCTTCTGAGTCGTCTGGTTTATGATGGTCACTTTTATCTTTCACAGCTGCAACAATTTCCTCGTTTGGTAAAAGATGTTCTTGTGCGTCCTGTGTCATCCACTCATCTACGTCCTCTTCAGATGCATCCTTGCAGCCAGGAATTTGTTTTAATAAATTCACGAAACCTGAGTCCTCTTTGGGCAATTCTTCAAAAGTGTTGCCTGCATGATCCAGCAGTTTTCGCCACGAACGCACCAGTGTTATTGGCTCCAGTTCATTCCATGCTGTAGAGACCCATCCAATAACATCTAATAAATCTACTCTCTTCATCTTTTGAATCAAATCTTGACTGCCGTCGATCGCTGCCAAAAGAGAAGAAAGAAGCTTGTGTCGATATCTCTTCTTGACTGCAGCCAAAACTCCTTGATCCATTGGTTGGCAAAGTGACGTCACATTAGGTGGCAAGAAAATAGCTCTAATGTCACCGTCCTTTAAATAATCTAGTTGTGGATGTGAAGAAGCATTGTCTAAAACTAACAGTGCTTTTCTAGGCAAATTTTTAGATTTCAAAAACAGTTCAACGGATGGAACAAACTGTTCAGAAAACCATTCTTTAAAAATAACTCCACTCATCCACGCATTTGGTTGGTTTTTGTACCACACTGGCAGGTTTTTAACATCAACATGTTTAAATGCACGGGTTTTTTTAGCTTTTCCTATAAAGCACAGCTTTAGTTTGTGATCACCAGTAGCATTGCTGCAGGCCAAAACCGTAACCCTTTCTTTACTTCTCTTGAACCCAGGTGCAGATCTTTCAAGTTTTGAAGCTAGGCTTTTAGAGGGCAAAAGTTAAAAATTTAAACCAGTTTCGTCACAATTATAAATAGCATCCCCTGACAAACCTTCATCTTCAATCAGCTTTTGAAACCTTTCTTTAAAGTCCAACACACTTTGCATGTCACCAGAAAGTTTTTCTCCGCACACGCTCAGTTGTCTTACATCATAACGTTTCTTCCAACAGTCAAGTCAGCCAACACTAGCTACGAATTTCGGGTCTCCTTCTTTTTTTAAATCTTCGTAAAACTTCAGCGCTATTTCCTGCAAAATTGGCCCTGAAATTGGCATCCCATTCTCTCGTGATTGGCGAAACCATATGTAGAGGGCTTCACTAACTTCATTAAAGTCACTTTCTTTCATACTTTTTCTGTCTCTCAATGTTTCGGAACAAATTCGTTTAACACACCACGATTCGATTTCCGATCTTTTTCTTTTCCGGTCCCCGATTGTACTTTTTCCAACTCCAAATTCCATCGCAACCTTACTAACATTTTCACCTTTGTCCAGTCTCTTTAAAGCTTCTAACTTCTTTTCCATGGACACGTTGGTTTGTTTTCTTTTTACTGAAGACGACATCATACTAAGCACAAGTAATATGGAGAATTTAACAAAACTAACAAATGATGTAACAAATAAAAACAACACTTAAAATTAAACAACAACATAAAAATCCAAACTCAAACTCAACAACAAAACGAAAACAACAACATAAAAATCCAAACTCAAACTCAACAACAAAACGAAAACGGACAACTGTACTAAGCTTTACAACAGAACTCTCTCGATAATCAATGTTCACTTCTCACTGGCTATTCCAAGACTGGGAGGAAAATTGACACTTCTGGCAAAAGCGAATAGCCAGACAATAACGGAATGAGAGTTGAGGAATGTACCGTCCAGCTGCGCAGGTAGCGTGACGCGCTGACATCGACAACCCCTCTCGGGGCATTAACCTGACTTTCACCGCAAGAAAGGTCACATGAACAAAAGGCTTGAGTACGCGGGAAAATACTTCGAAATTGATTTCCAATGGGGTTGCCGAGTTACCCGGATTGCCGGGTTATTGAAGACAGAGTTTGTGAGACTCTACTGTAGCCATAATTAATTTTTCCGAAAATGTTTGGTCCTCAGAGCCACCCCCCCCCCCCCCCTATCTGAGGGTAAATGTTTTGGTTAATACACGTATGCGAGAACGCAGTCGTAACGCGATGTGCTATACGGAGCAGCCTGAGGCGATCCGGAAAGAGCCGTGGCGACCATACACCGGTTGAACGGTAGTGAGTTGAAGAAAAGCATGTAAAAAAACAACTTTCACAGAAAGAATATGTTCACTAATTGGCATAGAACTGGCATTTTATATTGTTCACGATGAAGTATTTTTATAGATATTTTACTTTGTTGTACTGTTACTATACAAGACTTATCTGATGACGAAAAAGAATGCCGACACTGTCAAGATGAAGACACACACGTCTGCCTCCTTCAAGAATTCGAATTAGTCTGATGCGTCTTGTTTTACAATCTTATTACACTGTAAATTCAATCACCTCAGTTTCCACGAACTGTGTATCTTGGCGGATCTTATTATGCTGCAACTTCAAACAACGATGCAGTTTTCTATAAACTGTTTTGTTTGACAAATACAATCTCTTCTTTCTCTACTGTGTTTTTTCACCAACTGTTCTTTTTAAATGTACAGCAACCCTTGAGTCTAGCCATGGACAGTGAACCAATCACATGGACATTAAAATGTGCGAGCGTGTAAATTGTAACTGTGGACTCGTGTGTATAAGTGTTTTTATATTCACTAATGACGAAGGACAATGGTCCTTAACTTGAGAATGGCTGAATAGTCGAAACCGCTGTCGTTGGACGTGTAAAATTGGACTATTGGTGGACGGTAAGTTCAACAAGTTTACTTAATAAACAATAGTAGATATGGTGAACATAAACAATAATAATATACATTTAACTTTTTCGGCTAACAATGTATTATTTACAAAAATTACAACTCCTCCTTCCTTATGCTGGGACCTACAAAAACCATATACAAGATGATATTTTTAAATACAAAGCAAATAAAAATTTTCTATTTTTTAGTTGCAAATTGTTCATGATGAAAATTTAAGAAACTGGATTTTGTGTTCATATTGAGCTCCTCACCAATGATTTCCTGTATCTTTATTCTGATTTTTAACTTTCTTTGAATCAGCCTTAATCTTCCTCTCGAATTGTGTCAGTTTGAATTAGTTTGGCTTTGTGTTTCCCATTTGTTTTATAAAAACGTCAGGGGTAGAAAACCCTAAAAAATCATTACTAGTACAAGATGAGAACATTTTTGATCGTACAATCTTATCATAAATCAATTTAATACTACACAGTGACACTTTGAGAGAATCTGACCTAATATCAGATTGTGTAAAGAGATCAAAATCAAATGTTGACAAATCTCCTAAGTATATGTTAAGAAAAGTAAAAATATGTATTTCAATATCAATTTGGCATTTGTTTAAGTTAAACCAATAAATAAAACTATTTAAAAAGAGAAATAGTAACACTTAATGAAATGAAACAGAATAGAACAGTTAAAAAATAAATATAATAAAGTAATTTACTTACAGCTCCTAAAGAAGGACCCGGTGATTTCACTGCAATTTTGTAAGCATAACTTGCAAATGAAGATATGCATCCAGCACTGAGATACAGTCCCAAAAGTTGTTCTTTTCCTAACGCTATTGCAGCCCCTGTTTAAGGCAACCAATTTTACATTTAATTAATAAACAAAATGATATCTTCAAATAAATACTTGTGAGATGACATGCTTGGAAAAAAATTAGAACAAACTCATAAATAATATTTAACAATGTGTTTCCACTTAAATGACAAAATCGCTTTCATCAGTTATATATGACAATAATAACCAAACTATAACGAACCATCCAGCTCACATATTACCAAAGATGGCAAAATTATTCTTAAAATACGATTGATTTTATAATTGTACTACTTGTGAGACTTGTAATCAAGTTTTATTTTCAAGTAACAATAACTATCTCAAACTTCAGGGTATAGTTATAGTTCATGAATATTCTGACAATACATTAGAATCTGCATAAAATAATCAAATAATACAAATTAAAACGACAAATAATACGTTTTTATACTTGATGGTGGAGGAGTATTTTTTTTACACAAATAACAAATTGGAAACATGTCATGAGTACCTTTGAAGGTTGAAAGGAAAAAGTACAAAATTAAGGTGAACATGTAATTATTCTTTGCAAACTTACTGTTTTTTTAGATACGCCTATAAAAATTAAGAAAGTAACTGAATTAATACTATAAATATAAGCGCTTGTGATATTCCTTTTCTTGTAAAACATCAATTATGGCTACACCAACAGAGCTCGGCTAATACTCAGACTGTGTATTTTAATTGCCCTTATTCTTGTCAAAAAATCTATATCAAATTTACACTTTATGAAACACTATTCAATAGCAAGCTAGTGGGAGATTCGTGTAATTATAATTTACGATAAATTGAAATTGTCATAAAAAATACTTCCAACCTGTGACAGTATTTCAATACATTTATATTTTTGGATTCATATTTCTTTTGGTATCCAAGTCAACGTAGTACAGTAAAGGTTCACTTACTTCTTAAGTGTTTGTCACGTGACTTCCTTTTTTTCCCTTTTCGTTTTGGAAATTACTACATCATCAGATTTACAACTGCCGTCTCATGGTTATGTAATCACGCTAATGTTTTGGGGCTAATGGAAGACATCTATCTGAACCACTTTGAGATCATGCACTTCCTATCAAGTTTCAATAAAATGCACAACCGAATCATATATTATACAAGATATGTGGGCGACACATTCATATTTTTCGATGGCACAATCAGATAGATAGGAAATCTAAAAAACCATATGAAAAACATTAATAGTCACATGAAATTCACATGTGAAACAGAAATGGATGCACAACTTAATTTTTTAGACCTAAAAAACAAAAAGACAAATTACAATTTAAAGTTTATACGAAACCCACAATCACAGACATTACAATACATTCCACATCGCACCATCTCATGCCTCAAAAAGTAGCCGCTTATAATAGCATGTTGCATAGGCTTATCATAATACCGCTTGAACAGGAAGACTTCTTGGAAGAACTAAATACAAGTAAATATATTGCCACAGCAAATGGCTTTAAGGAGGGTATGATAAATGCCTTAAAAAAAACAAAAAAAAACATAAAATCTTTAAAATTTGGGAGAAAAACTACGTGGATAGCTATGAACCATGTGGATACGTATACCTTATGAATACGGTAGCATACTATGGAATATAATTTCAAAAAATTAAATGTCATCACAGTATTTTTAACTAATAATAACATTCAAAAACTTCTTAGTCAAAAAAAAAAAAACAGGGACTTGAAATATAAAAGTGGAGTTTATAAGTTAATCGGTGAATGTGATTCATTCTACATAGGCCAAACCAGAAGAGCTTTCCAATAAAGATTCAACGACCATTTGCCGAAAAAGAACATAGATGGAAATAAATATAATTATGCATGCCACCTAATAGACAAAGACCATAGCTACACAAATTTGGATACCATTACATAAATGCAAAAGAGGCAAAGTTATGGATGCAGTTGAAGAGTATGAAATATATAAAGCCTTCAAGGACAACGAAAACCAAGTTGGAACGACCATCTTCATTTCTCATCAAACACGCTCTATGACACAGCTATCAATATACAAGATAAAGAGTTGTCTAGTAAACGTCACCATGTGATTACATAATCACGAGACGGCAGTTGTCCCTGGACCACCCGTACGAGATGCTTCCCACGCTTAAAATAAATATTTATTTCTCAGTGTTTGTGTGTTTTATTAAATGTTTGACGATCTCGTAAGAGTGATAACAGTTCTGATGATGGAGTAAATCTCCGAAACGCGTCACTACAAGGGAAAAAAGGAAGTCACGCGATGGACACATAAGAAAGTAAGTAAACCTTTATTTATACTTTTTTATATACAGTTAATATTTTGGAGTTACTTTTGATAAAATTAGTGGTAATATAGATGGAAGATAAGTGAACTGATTGATAAGTTGTCTAAATATTTTGGTATGAATTTTTTTATCCAAATGTTTATAGATTTGTAAATAAAATATTAAATTATTTGTGTATTTAATTGATGCTTTGCTATTATGTATTTAATTATTTAATACAATGCTTTTCAAAGTTTTACAAAACGTAAAGAACAATGACTTTAGATTAAAAAATACCTTTACAGGAATTTATGAAAAAACATAAAATTTTATAATTCGACTGCAAGTTTGGCCAGACTGCATAAATTATTATAATGCTTAGTTCTTAATGTTTTGGACTCAAATTGCTAAATATATTAATAATACACAGATGAAATGTTTGTAGTTGATTATCTAACTGATGTTAGTTACTGAATATAATTCCTAAACAAGTAAAATAAAATTTGAATGAGTAAAAAACTGATGGTGATTGAAATGTTAATTATTGATAATTTAACCTTGTAACTACTTGTAAATTACTAAATTCATTTTTAAAGTCCTACGAAGGTTTTGGGCAACATCTATGTTTTCATGTGGTATTTTGGGCAAAATATGTGTTTTGAAATAGGAATTTATAAACAAACATAAATTATGAGCCATTCCCATTTGAGGAACAGTTTCAGTTGTTCAAAAACATTGCATCTGTTTTGTATTTGCTTTTTTTCCATATAAATATATTTAATATGAGAAAAATATATATTTTTTAAATATGTTTGTATTTGCTGTATATTTTCACCTATTCACAGTATAAATGAATATTCTTTCATATGTATAAAATATTAATTTACCTCAAACACAATAATTAATAGATTGGTTATATACCTGAAGAAAAACTGTGAAGAACGAACATATTTGCAGCAAGGTGAAGAAATGAATAATGGCTGAATGTAGAGAGAACCATTGGTAAACATATAACACCTTGAAACACAAATACACAACAATACAGTTTATGACATTAAAAGGAAATGACTAATCTCAATAAATATTGAACACAAGTAATAGTGACATCACACAAGTGTGGCACAATGCGTTTCCGTCACTTACTATTAATTTGATTGGTAATTTTGAAAAAGGCCTAGTTTATTAATCATATATACAACATCCCAATGAATTGCCGAACGAACATAACAGTTGAAAATCTAGTTTTAATATTACATACGTTTTAAAGGTTTCTTAATCATTAAAGAAAAACTGTTTATATCCGTTCACAACAGTACGATTCAGTACTTATTGTTTTTATGATGAATAATGTTCAGTGTAAAGTTACTTTTTGCAGAAAATGATTATACTCATTAATTATAAATCTTACAAAACTGTTAGTTGTTTATTTTAAGTCACTTTTACGATAGTATTATTAATGCCAATCACTATTTGACAACGATTATTTGTGAGTCGAACAATATGCATGTTATTTCCTTCGATATTGATATTGCAACTGACTCTCTCCTCTTCTCTTATCAAAAATGGTGGTTCTGTTTTCTATTATGTAGCTGCCCTTAGAAAGCCAAAAAGTCTGTGGTTTTACTGCTTGCCAATAAATATTTATTATTATTATTTCTTCTCAGATTTGTTTTCTACTATGATGAGGCCAACTCCTTATGGAGCCTTCACCCTTTTGATTTTACTTTATGTTATAAGCCAACAAATATTAATTAATAATATTATAAGTTATGTGTATTATAACTTATTATTTAAAAAAAACACCACAAGTCTTATTTATTATCACATCCAATCTTATTTTATCAATACGTTCTTTAAGTTTTATTTATTTCTCCTTATTTATGAAATCACATTCGTTATAGATATCCTAACTAGGGATAGGAGATAAAACAAATTACCTATTAAAAGATACACGATTTATCAAATCACAATACACAATTAATTCATTTATTCATTTGAACCCAGCAATTCATAGTTTGTAAGCTTCACAATGCAAATGTCCCTGTGACAGATTGCTAAAATCAATCTAAACCTATTTGAAGATTTTCAGTAAATCTCTTTATTTTTATGAAGAGTACACACTTATCACTTGAAACTACATCTGCCCATTACCCATAATTATTAAGATCAATTTATTTTGCTGTATTAATTAGTAATTGCATTATTGCTTACTCTCTGAGTGTTTCCATCTACACTAACGGAAGCTATATAAGTTCAAAACGGAATTTCAAAGCAGATATTCTGTGTTTAAAGAACTGATACAATTTTCAATGAATTAAAAAACTTATCATTCTTAAGCTTAGTCATCTGTATAGTTTTTGTAATTTACACATTTTCTTTTCTAGGAGTAGTCAACTAGTTGCAAATTCTCTTGTTTATTCAGCACGATTAGAATCCTGTAGCCATTTCAAAACCTACCTGTGAAGTTTTTACATGTCTTTTAACTCTTATTGATTTGCACAATTATTTAAGCAACTTCCAAAACATATAAGTTAACCAAAATCATTATCATATTTATGAAACAATTAAAAATCTGGTGTTATTTTCTTAAAGTTAGATTGTGATGTGTTTTGTAAATAAATTGCTATAATTTTTGTATAGAATATATAAGTAGTATTATTATATTAGGTTATTTAGAGCTCTATCATTTCAATTTTTTTATTTGTGGGCACGAGTTCATTTAAAACTTTATACTATAATAAATAACAGCAATGGTTTACTTGTTGCAGGATTAGCACAGAAGTATCGCTGCATAAAAGGTAGAAATGCTGGAACCCGCCATGCTAGAAACACTAAACAATTGAGGAAGCAAATAGGTACAAAAAGTTTCTCTCCTTCCGATAAATTATTCCACCAACTGTTTATATGTTGCCGCCATGAACCCTAGAACATTGAATAAAACATGAGGTTAGACATATTAACGACTAATTGGGCTTTAGTTTTATACAATTTCACTTTATACGATTATTTTGTTTTTATACGATTACAAAAACAGTTTTGTATAAGTTTTCATATTTGCAAATACTATATTGAATGATTTTGAATACATTGAGCTATTAATTGTATGTATTATTTAATTTATATAATACATATTATGTTGTAGGCATATTGCCTCGACGCATACATTGCGGGAACACCTCAGCAACAAGCACTCGTTAATGGCTGAATAGCCGAAACAGCTGTAATGCGAACTACTAAAAATTAACTATTATGACGGTAAGTCATTTTAATATGATAATTATCAATAGTCGGAAAGGCAACAATAAAAATATTTGAATTATTTTATGAAATTAGTTTTAACTCTTGACTCTACTGTTACATAGATTATTTATTATGTTTTTTATACCCAGAAGGCATAATAGTTATTGCAACGTTAGGCGTTGCAAAAATGAAAAAAAAATATATATAAAAAAATAAATAAATGAATATAACTATAAACTGTTTAAAAAAAAAAAAAAATGGGTTTCGGAAATTTGTAAAAATAAAAAGATTCGTTCAAACTAAAATAAAATGTTATATGTGGATTATTCAGCAATTATTAACACCTCTCCTTCACTTCTTTTATTTATTCACCTTAATACACCAGAAATCGTCGTTCATAAAATATCTTAAATCATCAAAAAACACCTCTTAGGCCTATTGCCTTACCTCCATAAACAAAAATCACCTCTTAGGCCTACTGCCTTACCTCCATAAACAAAAATCACCATACATCATGTATCTCCTTAACTCCAACATAAAATCATCTTAATATCACCTTAAGTTCCACCTTACAACTCAAAAATAATAATAAAAAAAATAATAATGATCATAACCTATAATAGTCCACATATAACTTCATCTATGCTATGTTAGCATCTGTCTATCCATAATTATTAATTACTGTGAAATATTTATTGAATTAGTTTAACTTTCTCAGGGGTGAGTACCTGGCTGTTAAAGTACAAGCTAACTGGAAGTACGTGGCTGAATAAAGAAATTCAAGACATCGTGGCAAGACAACTATTCGTTTACTCTGACATAATTAAAGAATGATTACTTACAACAAGATATATCAACATTACAAAGAAAATTAAACAAACAAATCAATTAATTATATACAATTTATACAATGTGTTCTCAACCCTAGCTTAAACTATGACGCAATAGGAGAAAAGTTGAAGTTAAGTTATTTCTCAAAAATTGTAAAATTTCAAAAATGCAGACTTCTAAACTTAAGAATAATGGCCATATTTACTCACGATACCAGTTGTTTCTGTACTTTTACCTAGGATTTCACTGAATTTACTTGATATAGTTAACACATTTTCACTTCGTCAACGCATTCGTCCGATCACATGTCTAGGTTTTTTAAACTTCACTTTTTAAGAAAAATATACGATGGATTTCATCTTCTAAGTTTGCACCAACTCCGAAGCACCTCTACTTCATTTTTTAACAAAATTCGTTGCGATCTCCAAGAAAATACCACATTTTCCAACAAATTTCCCACCACCTGCAACTAGTTATACATACAGTCCACTACGCCATATTGGAGTTCTACTACGTTTTCTTCTGTGTACTTTGTCACGTACGCATAGCGTACCAAGCCTTCTGTATTGGAATTATTTCAACGCTCATCATAGATGGAGTTTTTTTTTTTTATTAGTCCTGTATCTCGATACATATGCTGATATTGTGTCATACCTTGTTATATACGCTGACTTCTTATACATGTGTTTGTTTTTTAACTGTTTTTAATTGTTAAACTGTTTATTATTCAATTATTTAACTGTTTCTTTTCACCGTTCCCCTCAACCGCACTACTCGTTAAAAACAATTTCTTATATAGTTCACACACGTTACATACGTTTATTCATTAATATATCTTTTAAGTCTGCTTTTATTTTACCTATTTATAGTCTGCTTATTCTTTATTCTTTCTTTATTAAAAATGATTCTACTGTAACTATTTTGCGTCATAAATGAATTTATATATATGCAAGAATTATAAATGTTTATTATTATATATATTGCGTCATTTTATTTATTTAGACCAAACCTCTATGCTTTAGACATTATGGGAAACTGCTGATTTATTTCTATCATGTAGCATCTCTGTTACATGGCTGTCAGTGTTACATTATGTAATACAATTTATTTTATATACATTAAGAATTTGTCATAACAAATTCAACTGAATAAATTGCTTACAATTTTATGTTGTTTTGATTTCCCTTGAATCCAGCCCCATGGATCAGATTGTGACTTCGATAATGATCTCATATTTTCATACTGCCATATTGCACAACCACCAATGCTTGCAGTACTGAACTGAAAACATTTAAATTAAGATAATCTATTTAATAAAATTTAAATATCACTTTTTGCATATTTAATGAAGCCATTAGGCCTAAACAAATCATTTTCAAAATATTTTATACTAGTTTAAATGCACCTACACAATTAACGCTACCGTACTTCTTAGGAAACTTACTCCAACAGTAAACAGAAAAGGTTTCCATAACCGACCCATGGAGTTTGTTTCACTTCCTCCCGATCCATTTAGTGGTAGTTCTGGAGGTCTAAGTGATGGTTTTGCACTGCTACTTGACTTTGACCTCGACCATCTTGAAAGCTTCCAATGTGAGGTTTTAAAAGGTCTGAAGTACCTCATATTCAAAGACATATGCTGTAACTGAGGAACAAAATGTCTTCTTCCTCCGGAACTACAGCTGAAAGAGATATAAATAAATATATATTAGGTACATACTTATTTTTCAATAATATTAAGAATACCTTAACAAAATTGTATTAATAAACTAATTCTGAATGATTTTTACTAGAAACTTAGTAGCCTATATAATGTATGGCTAAATATATAATAAACAAATTGTTAAGTAAGTTTTGTTTTTTATATAAGCCTACATATATTTATATAGGCTTGTATCTTAAGTATATGCATATATAATTTGTATCATTTGAAAGTCCAGTAGAGTCTTGCTAATTCAAACTAGTTGGGACAAAACAAAGAAACTACAGCGGAGACATCTTATGCGACTTCTTCTGTTTGTGGCACGCCCACATAAGTAACATCTTCCAGACGAGAGTTGAAGGTCGTCTTCTTCCTCTGAAGGATCACGCACCAGTCGACTAGTATATTCTCTAATTCTTTCCCTCAGCAACAAAGGAAACGAAGATATAGAACACCGCATTGCCGATCTTTGCTGAGGTCTTTACCCAAACTCTTTAAGAATGTTCTTCTATTTCCTGCTTCTTCATTAATTTTTATTCATAAAATTTATAACTTGCTTTGTGCCTGGTTCTAATAGTAGAAACTTGAAACGTTTTATTGACATTGTAGAAAGAAACTAATCTATTCCAAGTCCATCATTTGCCAATAAATCTGCCATATGTGTTTCACACCATAGCACTACAGCGTGAAATAACAAGCCCAAGATGGCATGGATTTCGAATAAATCTTTTAACTCCCTCACATAAGAAAAATCTGCTTTATTTCTTTCCATCCAAATATTGGTGGATACTTATCGGTTAAAGGGAGGCCACTCATTTAAAGTTCTAAAATTATTTAAGTTATTATTTTTTTCTGATTTCCATAGAGATAAAATGTTTCCAAACTAAATACCGCTTATCACTATTCGTGCAAAATCCTTGTGTTTCGACTGTACATTGTTGAGTAGGTCAAGGTCGGGCAAAGGTCAGTGCTTCGCACGTCGCTTATCGCAAATATCTTGTACGTTCACTTACTTTGCCATTTCGCTCTACAGTTGCATTACGCGTATTTCATGTTTGTCGTGCAGTGATTCTTTGAGTATGATTGATCTTATGCTAATATGGGACTTACCCAGAACCGAGGAAGAAGCTGTTTCTTTCCTTCAATCTAAAAAGTTGTTGCCGGTTACAAAACAATGCCAGAATGGGGATGAAATGCGTTTATATTTCTCTGAAGGAAAACCGTTTTGGCAATGTAATATTTTGTTATTTATAGTTTCTAGGAATGTTATTTTGTATAATAAAGTGATTTTCTTTGTATTAAACAACTTGTCAATAAAAGAGTCAGGTAAAAGGCTTCCAAGTTTCATATGGCGATTTTGTTGTCAAAGCTTCACTTTTTGGTGAAGATAAACGAATTCTGAAAATTCTGCAAAATTATGGTGTGTTGTCGGATTCTTCCACATAAATTAGCATTTTCTATATGAATGTTCCATTTGGTTTCTTTGTCTCTTCCCAATATGAAATTCTGGTTTTGTCTTTCTTCACTTTCATCTTCTCCTTCTAATAGTTCTGATAGTCCGTATTATAAACACTATGTTCAGTTCATCTGTTGGTTGATAAGACCCTTCACGCTCAATTAAAATCTTTGTTAACATTTTCTTAACCATCTGCAAAAAGTTGTATGTGCAGTAGCTGTCTACCAAGTTCAGCATTTTTATCTTCTTTTTATCTCTTTCTCAACACTATCCAGAAAGCAAGCAAGCGATTTCGTTCTTCACTACCCACTGTAGGCGAAAAACTGGAATGACAACTTAAGGTAAAAATCTAACTACGGCTTATTTAAAATATTTACAAATTAACAAAACAACTCAAAGATGTTTGTCCACTATCCCAAAACACAAAAGTTTAAGTAAAAACAAAAATGTCAACGAATATTTACAACTACAGTAGACGCCTGATTATCCACGACCGGTTTAACCACGTTGCGGCTTAACTACGATTGCAAAAAACAAAAATACAGTAAAAATCGAAAAATAAATCAAAAGTGTTACAGCAACGAGTGACGTTAAGTTTAGGCCCATTATCTCAGCCAAAAATAACCTACACAACTGCCCGCCACTACATAGCGGGACTATTAGACTTCTTGGAAGGTGAACAGGATACAACACAGTGTAATCTATAGGCTAATGGTGTTGAGAAAAATCTTTTCAACCATTGTAAAAAAGGAAACAAATGCAAAGAAACAAAAATCAATAAAGGACTTCTTCCATACACAATGAAGTTAACACAATATTGAAAATTAACATTTTGTGTTTGTTTTTATATGTACAGTAGTACTGTAATTTCAAAAATACACTACACATATGATTGTGTTTAAAGTGTGTGTGAAACTACTGTAGCCTACATAATTTTTCATTATTAAAAGGTAGGTATTACTCTAGATTTAAAGTGTTATTATTAAACCTTCACCTTTAGTAAAGCCTAATTATGTAAGCACTTACTTTATTTTACTTTCACAATAGTTTTTTGGATTATCCACGATTTTGATTATCCTCAAAAGCTGAGCCACCAATTATCGTGGATAATCGGGAGTCTACTGTGTACACAATGACGCAGTAGGTTGTGAGGCATACATATGTTCGCACACAGAATAATGCAGTAGGTCGAGGAGTGTACAAAAGACTGCACTTCTTGTTAAACCGTCTAGATAATCCAAATGCAAGCAGTGAACTGGTGTTCTTCCAAAGCAGTGTTGGCAGAAATAAAGGAGGATAGATGTGAAGAGCGGCAGAGGAGAAAACTAGATTGTTACACTAGAAATTATTTTTACTGCACAGTTTTGTACGCTGTTTAACAACTTTGTTTAAACAACATAATTTTATATTATAGTCCTGTTCAAAATTTAATGTTAATGTTTCTTTTTTTTTAAATATTAACTAACAAGAACGTACTGTTCTTGTTTTTTTTTTTTTACTGTTCAATAGGCCCTAACTAAATTTTTAATTTTATTCACAAAGTTGTGTTGTTCATCCTACATCACTTTGTAGGTTAAAAACTAAGGACTATGAATACAGTAGTACTTATTCAAACTAAAATTAAGCTGTAGTAAAAGTTGTATTATTTTTTTTAAATTGATTTTTATAGATTAACCCATATAAACTTGTATTACATCATTTAAGAGCAAGGCGCAAGTTTACTATTCGACCCTAGGCTAACCTATGGCAACAGAAATGAAAGAATGAAAAAAAACCTAAAAGGTTCTAACCTATATTATTTAGTCACAGTATGTTTAGCTTACCTGTATTCAACATTTAACAGTAGAATGTAAAACAACGCCGTTGTCTGCAAAAATATTAGACTAGGGTCGAATAGTGAACTTACGCCAAGAGCAAATGTCCTTTAATCAGGACTTTCGGTGATCCGGGCAGGGTCCAGTCCCATCTAGTCCAGGTTAGCAGGATTTTATTGTATAATAGGTAGACCTATATAGGCCTATATGGTATATTATGCTAGACCTTTGTGAATTATAGTTTTTGTTTGGATTTAAGATGTTTTGAAATATAATTGAACTTTACGATTACATTTTTAGCATTTTCTTGCTCATATTTTGGCAATTCTGCTACAATATGGTGAGGCATTGTAAATTTAGTCTTTTCAATACTTAAATATAACCTTCTCTAGGAAGTGGCGACTTTCTTCTTTCAAAAAGTAAATACAGGCCCTAAAAAGAATGATAATGCATTCCATCTCCAGTCTTATCTTACCCAAGAAACAATTATTATAAACACATATTATGCCTACAGTAATTGAACAATTTTCCTTACCAAAAAGTGCCCAGATCTCCCAATAAGTACAAAGATCTTATAGACATCATTATGTATTAATTTGTATGTAATATCACTATTTTTATTGGAAGTATTTTGTAAAATGTGAATAAAAATATTACAAAACTAAAGAGTTGTCATTGCACACTTAAAATTTGTTCAGCAATCTTCCTCAGCATAAAGCAATGTTTACATTTGACACTATCATAACCTGGGTTTGGCCCTGGTTGCTACTGTTTAGTATCACCTGTGACCTAGTCATCTTCAGCTGATTCTCTAATCTTTGCAATACTGTAATTTTAATATCCTACTTTATTTATCAGCTGTGATCAACAATAAGTTTCTAAACAAATTACTTAAATGCATTATAGACGCGATGTGTACTATATGAAATGTATAGTATGCATAAAAAAATGTATACCTACATTAAAAAAAGCAGTTTTTAAAACTGACGAATAATTACTTAACGACTATACCATTTCAATATTCAATTATTTATTGAATATCTTGCTTTATTCAAATATGAAAAATACTCCACGCAAAATACTGCACTACAGTAGCATCAAAATATAAATATAGCCAAAGTACCTAAGCAATTTTTCAATTCTAGAGATAAAATACAGACATTTAGGACATTAAATTATATTTATATGTATAAATATTATGTGGAAAATTCAATTGCAATAAATATGAATTAAAATAACCATATAATACTGTGCTCGTGTTACTAAACCATAATAATTTTAAAATTCAACATTGCTAAATGAGCTTTGGAATACTGATTATTTTTTAAACTCTCATCCTAGTCCATCAATGTAAACAGCAACGGAATAAATAAAGGGCTTCAGCTTCAGCTTCAGAGAGAGGAGAGGGGTACAGAGAACACAAGGAACCTTTATAAACAGTAAAGGTTGCCTCATAGTCATGTAAACAAACTCGAACCCCGCATAATTCTCTGTCCAGTGACGTCACTGTAGTACAAAATCGCCGCGCTGCCGCGGGATATGTATGTTTCTTCGTAAAAGTCAATTAATTTAAAAAAAATAGATGTATTAAACTATTTTTTGGGTTTCCAGTTTAAAAAAATTATACTTTAGTTACATATATCAACATTTGTAATTGTATGAAAATATCTTAACCATTTCAAAAACATTATGTTTATGTCATTAATTTACAATTAATAATAATAACAAAAGTATAATCATACAAATTTTAATTTATATTTTTACCGACTAAAATTTAAAATAAAATGTTATCATGGTAATACATTTTAAGGTTTATTTATTGGTTTTGTAGTCATAGTAAATATTTGTTCTACTTAAAACACTTTATAGAATTAAAAAAGTTTAAGTTTAATTAAAGCCGTAAAGCATTCACAAATGAGTAACGCGTATAAACGAAAAAACCTTGATCATTGTGTACTAAAAGCTTCACTTACCCCCACTCCATTTTTTTGATATTTCTGGAATGAGGTAACCTTTACTGTCTATAAACCTTGCAGAGAACACCGCTACCACTACCAGAGAGTGAGAGAGAGGGGGTATGCTATTCATGTGTTCAATCAAAGATCAAAAATCAAAATATTGTTTTTTGTCAAAAGGGATGTAACATTTTGATTTGATTTAAATATTGGGCGTAAATAATTCTTGCACAATTTATTTGTTTAACTAACCTAGTATCGTGAGTATTTTTGTCAGTTAGATCAACGCTTGATGGGAACTAACAAGTACAATAATAATTATTAAAGTGAAGGATCATCCTAGGCTACAGTAGAAATATGTTGCCGGCAAGATTTAAAGCTTTAAACGCTGACTCTGATGAAGAAAGCAAAGGCGAAGATGATACCCCAACAATTACCAAAGAAGCATTAGTATGTAACAAAATATTTAAAATTTATTAAATTAGAACAAATTTATGTAATTTAAATCCGATCTTTACTTTCACATGTTTTTAACCTACTTGACGTTTCAGTGTTAGGAACAGATAACATCATTATAAACTGGTAGACACCAATATGTTCTTACTATATTTTGTTCCTGTTATGTTAAAGAAAAACTTTTAGCTTTAATTCCATAGTGGTAGCTCATGGAGAAGTGAAAATGTTATTCCAGAACATTGTAATAATTTTCGGCTAATTCTAGAATATGCCTCCACATAAAATTAAGACATCATCTTTATGTATATACCTAATAATCTGTTTAGACATTCATACATACTTACACATATATACCCTTTTTGAATACAACAATACCTACACACACATATTATCAGACATTCAAGAGAATTATTAAAAAAATAAGTTTGAGTGGGAAAATCACAGTTGCAACAGAAACTGTGTTTCCTATGTTCCAAACGGAAACATATGAATTCTAATCGGTCTTGCCATTTAATAGCTGCTTGGATCCAAAATTAATTAAAAGAAACAGAATATATAAATTATACAAAGTCAGATCAGCTGACAAGGGTTGTAGGTAACATGTTTTCTACCTATTAATAGACAGAACGATCACCTCGGTTCCATTCTATCTTATAAAAAGAAGCCAATTAGTAATATAGTACTTAAATCCTGGAAGTTTTTAAATATATGATAAATTATAAGCAATACAAACAAGCGAGTTTGTAACAGAGAAAACCTTCCTTCATTTTTCAACTCAATTTCAATATGTCTGTAACCCATTATGGTAGTTTCATGAGGTATACTTTTGGTGGCATTTTCGGACCAAACGTTTAGCCATGGGTTGGTATCGTGTTCTATGTTTATTCTATTACTGTGGTCGTAGTTTTGTTTAAATGGGCTAGATATTGCTTGTATTGCTTCGGCTGGTCTTTTAAAAAAATATTAAATTTTCATGGGTTGCCAGCATGATTTTAGAGCAATACAAGTTGAATGTCATCTGGTACAACATCAAATACTTTATGTTTGCGGCATTGTTTTGTTTATGGCCGAGCAAACTAGGCCTATTTGCTATATCTTCGTTATGCTTAAACTTAATGATCCTTACTTTTTTTAATTTGTGTAAAAACATTCTAACCTTAAAAATAATAATAAATAAGTCAAGTGAAATAGGTAGCCTACCACTAAATATAATTTATAGTCCGATTACTTTCAATTTTACAAATTTTTAAAGTTAAAAATCTTAAAAAAACAAAAAATAAAAATAAAATGGCAAGTGTTAAAAAAAATATTCTATATATACATTCAAAGAGTCACTGCTCATCTATCCTATAGATAGAAGTTCCCTAATAACAGCCAGAATATAAATTAACCTTCCGGTATCTGAAACATTAAGGTTCCAATTCATATAAGTATACAGTTTAGAACCTCGGATTATCCGAGGTAATTGGAACTGGGCAGACCTAAGATAACCAAAAACTCGGATACTACGGTAGACTGTGAGAAAACCGTTGAGGTGCGAGTTTCCGCGTCATGTACATAGTTGTAGGCTGATTTGGAGCCATTCTTCCTTCAAAACCTATTTTATTTGGCTTTAAATAATATAGTTTTAAACAAACAAAAATGGTTTGATAATGTACTCAAATGAAAAAAATTGGATACTGTGAAGCTACTGTAATAAAACCCCCAAAAATAATGCCTATGAAGTTTTTTCATGCTCGCTTTTTTCATTGATTGTCTAACCTCTTTTTTATTTGAATACCATTGAGATCTACACTTTACCCACTTTTCAATGTCCGATCTATTTCGTCTCCAATCTCAGTGACAGTCACTTCCCAACACCTCACTTGCCACTTTTCTTATTGAATCACCTCCATTTAATCGCGTTTGGTAATGAGAGGAAATGTTTTCAGGATGTTCAAAGCAAACAATAGTTTTGTTTTCTTTCTGTTCAATCTAACACACAAGTTTTATTATAAATTCACTTATTGAGAAATCTTCTCAAGCTATGAATTCTTTATCAAAATAAATTCAGTTACTTACATGAAAGTTAACAGAATTGATTTTGAAAATGTTTTTTAAAAATTTACATTGGTTAATACGGACACTTGGATAAGCGAGGTTCTACTGCATATACAGTGTGATTGAAAAGTCCCGGAACGGTGTAATATATTTTTTACCATTATAGATAAAGTAATGAGACTTGGTATATCAATAATAGCCAAAAATGTCTACTCTTTTAAGGTATTATCACTTTTTTATCCCTTAAGGGGAACGGCCCACGAGGAGTCAGACAAAATTCTTAAATAGCAGCATAGGTCGAGTTTGGTATCAAATTAAAGGTCTTAGTAGAACACATTGCCGCAAACCGGACTTCGAAAGGTCCACGCTAACCAAAATGGCGGCCCTAAACGTGTTGAAATAAATTGACATAAAGTTGCTAATATCTCGAAAAGGAAGAATTTTTAGAAAAAATTTCGAGAGACAAAAAATGTTTATTTCAAAGTGCTTGACCTAAAAAATTACTTCCAAATCGATTTCGTAAATTTTATTTTTACTCCTTCATCTTAGAAAATTTAAAAAAAAAATTAAATTTACGAAATTGATTTGGGAGCACTTTGTTTAGGCCAAAACGTTTATTTCAACACGTTTATTTGTTTATTTCAACACGTTTAGGGCCGCCATTTTGGTTGGAGTGGACCTTTCGAAGTCCGGTTTGCGGCAATGTGTTCTACTCAGGCCCGCCGAGAGGGGGGCAAAGGGGGAAAATTCCCCGGGCCCGGGCTCAGAGGGGGCCCGAGCAGCCCAAGAGTAAAAAAAATGAAATGTTCGAAAATATTCACTAGGAGTAAATTACGCCCTTCTGTACAATAAAAAGATTCCTTTCCCGAATAGTTTCACCTCACCTTCCCTGAGTGCCTTAAATAAACCTGAAACTTTTTATGCATTGTAAAATTATTCGTGAATATTTGATTTTTTTATTGCATATTCGTGCATTATATTTGGCTAAAAAATAGTGAAAACCTCGTTTTAGTAGCTTAATAATTTCAAATACCCCCGGAACCCCCTCTTGTGGCTTCCATACCCCTAAGCCACCCCTCCCCCCCCGGTAAGGGGGCCCGAGAGATTCTTTTTCCCCCGGGCCCGCCGTTGCTCTTGGCGGCCCTGGTTCTACTAACTAAGACCTTTAATTTGATACCAAACTTGACCTATGCTGCTATTTAAGAATTTTGTCTGACTCCTCGTTGGCCGTCCCCCTTAAGGGATAAAAAAGTGATAATACCTTAAAAGAGTAGACATTTATGGCTATTATTGATATACCAAGTCTCATTACTTTATCTATAATGGTAAAAAATATATTACACCGTTCCGGGACTTTTCAATCACACTGTATAAATATATAGGCCTACAAATTAAAGTAATTAATGTATATTATGCCACATGTAAGACAACATTTAGTTTTTCAGTATAGGTAGTCTACTGTTCATTCCGAGTAGACAAAAAATACCTCTAAACAGTATATATTCACCTGTGCTGCTCCTAAATAGTGACTGTGTGCACAGGCTGATAGCACAATTCCCTATCATAAAAAAGCTTATTTGCTAAAATAATCTTAATATGGAGACATACAAGGTCTGTCTAAAAACTTCAGTGAATGGTCTAATAAATCGGTATTCAACACTTGAAACATGCATGTGTACGCAGGCATGAACATGTCTGGACCTGCCATCTGTTGGGAATTGCACGAGGCTTCTATTGCAGTACTTTTACAGTCATTGCAACAGAATGTTCCGAGTAGTGTGCGTCGTCGAAAAGCCATGGAACAACGACCCAACATTAAGTTCTACTTCAAGTCGGGTAAAACGGCGCCAGAAACCCATGAGATGTTGGTGCAAGTGTACGGGCAGGATGCTGTGAGTAGGAAATGTGTGTATGATTAGTTTGCACACTTTTGCGCTGGCAAAGAATCGGTGGAGGACGAACTGTGTTCGGGACAACCAATCCACAAGCCGGGAAACATTCAACGTGTGCGAGCAATTCTAACAACAGATCGGCGATTGACTCTGTGATTAATAGCAGAAGAATTGGGTATTAGCAAAGACACAGTGGGGCCATCGTCCATGAGGAATTGGGCAAACGCAAGATTTGTTCACGATTTGTTGCGCACATCCTAGCAGATGATCAAAAAGCAAGACGTTTTGAGGCTAGTGGCGATTTCATCGATATGTGTGACCGGGATCAGACTTTTCTGGGTTCCATTGTCACAGGAGACGAGACTTGGTGTTACCAGTACAACCCCAAAATGAAAAGACAATCAACGGAATGGCGGTCACCTTCTTCCCCGCGACTTACGTGGAAAAATCGAAAGTGAAGACCATGTTGATCACATTTTTTGACAAAGAAGGAATCATCTATAAGGAATTCGTTCCTGCTGGCCAAACTGTGAATGCCGCATTCTACTTGGAGGTTCTCAAATGTTTGTTGCAGCACATCCGGCGTATTAGGCCACAAATGTTCCAGACCGGAAATTGGATGTTACTGCACAACAATGCACCATTGCATACCAGCATCATTGTATGCTAATTTTTGACTCAGTATGGCTTGACAGTTTTGCAAAACCCACCGTACTCTACAGATCTGGCGCCTGCTAATTTTTTTTTGTTACCACGTCTTAAGAAGGCCTTAAAGAGATCCCTGTTTGCGGACGTTGTAGAGATTCAGAACCAAGTAATGCAATTCTGAAAAAGTTTCTACATGAAGACTACTCTGAACAAGGATTTGTTTTTTAAAACTGTAGCTAATTTAGATGATGAGATTGAAATATGATACTGACAAAATATGTCTAACTGGCATGAAGTAAGAAAAAAATCAAATTTAAAAAAAATCCATTAGGTCAGGTATTACTAGAGACACAAGAAGCTGTAATTGCTGGCAGAGAACAAGAAGCATTTAGTTAAGTGCACAGTATGTTTGCCTGCCGCCAGAAAGTTTAGATAATACTTGGCAAGGATTTTTATGGTTTTATATTCTTGAAATAAAATTTGACATAGGCCTGAATAAATATACTACTAATATTACACACGCTTTTAAACTCTGTTAAGCTACAAAATATTTGTTGAGGGAGGAAGTGATACAAAATACAGCGATTTGTTTTAGCCTATAGAGTAAAACCCCGGTTAACAGAACTCGGATCAACCGAAACCCAGGTTATCCGAAACACTTCCGAAAATCGGAAATCCAAAAATAATAGCCCTATTGTATGTACAATATTTTTTTTTAAATTGCCAATGTCAATCTTTGAATTCAGTTTTCTCAGAAATCAAAAAATGTTAGAAGTTTCTTTTAATGTCAGGCCGCCTACTTTATCCCTCCTCAGAATCAAACCGTGAAATTATCGAACTATTGTACTATATTTCTTTTCATACGTTTATTTAGTGAGTCAACGCCGGCTAACATCCTTCTAATAAAAAGATGACGGGACATCGCTGCTAGAAAACGTTTGTAGGGGTGCAAGAAACAAACAAAAATTACTAGGTTTTTTGAATTTGTAATTCATATACTACTAACTATTAAGTACAGTATACTGTATATTGAGAATTAATACTTTAGATTTATTACTGAGAGCTTGAAATAGGTTTTGGCAAATATTTTGACCATCTCCAATGTATAGCAAGATTTTGTAGTGTACATAATATCAAGTAATTGTGCATGGAAATGTTATTGAATTATTTCATAGCTAGGTTTAGCTGCAATTCATTTCATCACTGAGCGTACATTATACTTTCTGTTAAACTCTTGTACAGTGTATCATCTTGGTTTCTGTTTCTTCTTCTTCTTCGTTTTATTTATTTCGGTAAAAATCTGAAATATATATATATATGTGTTAGTACTATGTGTGCTATTTAGAAGTTGTGAAAACAAATTTTAATACAAACATTCTATAACACCTACGCTACTTTATATCCTTTCAATTGAATTTCTTAAACGTAAGCATAGTAATTCAGTAAGTGCTTTATTTCGGTTAAACATTTTACAATGCAATAGACAAAAGTCAAAACATGTGTAGGCCTATATAAAATTACAAATGAGTACTAAAAATACAAATTCTTACATTTTTAATCATGTTATTTTTTTAAACTAGATTATATTGATAGATCACATTGCTTATAAAACATTCAAAGAGGGTCATTCCGTATGAACTCAACACAGTTTAAATTAAAATTTTACCTGACCATCTCCGATTTCAATGAAATTTGGTGTACTGGTACATCACATGTAGACTAAGAAAAATACCAAATTTCAACTTGATATCCCTATTAGTTTCAAAGTTACGCCTCGTTAAAGTTTTCAAAAAAAGCTCAAAATTGACCCGTTATGGAAGCTTTAAGCTGCTATAGCACCTCTCAGAATCAAGCTAGAAAGATGGGAGAGGTGTCATTTTGCAGCATTTTTCAAGCCCTTTCTAAAAATGTATAACACTATAGGGGTCTTAATACAAATTTGTTTAACAATTTCAAAATCAAAAATTAAATTTAAAATTTTTCAAAATGCGACGCTTTAAAAATTTTGAAAAAATTCTCAAATAGTCCTTGTATAGTTGTTAATTGATGGTATAAATTTCATTATGGGATCATAATCGGTTCTCAAAGAAAAATGCATTTGAAAAAACGCTTACATTCAAATTTTATCATAGAATGCTGGTGACAGCGAACTAATAATTCTTAATAACATAAAGCTTTTATGGTAATTGAAAGTACTTTTGTTTGAATATTTTGTAAAGCAATTAACTTATATTTGTAAGTAACACACCAAGATAAACTATAAATTTATATACAATAAATAGTTATTTAATGATTGTACGGTACAATATTATTATTCATTTTATAAATAATAAACGGTACCAGACACTGGCACATACTTTCTCACAAACATATTTAAATTATCAAACAGATTCACTGTGACTTCATAATTGTAGGTGGTGTATTAAAGTAGGAGATTAACTAATAAATATTGTTATTATTATCTAGAGAGAAAACTATTCGATCGATTTCGAACAAATTTGCACCAAACACGTCAATTACGGCTGTATAGATGCACGAAAAAAGGTTTGGAAAAAATGTGAAAAACAACCTCCTTTATGGCCAAAAAACCCCCAAAAATCAGTTATTATTATTAGCTAAACGAGAGTTTTGAGAAAGATGCGGTTTTTTGCATATGGTAGGGTTACATTAAGGGCTACAAACAAGTCAAATTTGATCAAAATCGTTAGAGCCGTTTTTTTATAAAAAAATAATAACAGATTTTTTGGGGTTTTTTTTGCCAAAAAGGGGGTTGTTTTTCAAAAATGTTCAAAACCGTTTTTCGTGCATCTATACAGGCCTAATTGACATGTCTGCTGCAAATTTGTTTGAAATGGATCGAATAGCTTTTGCTCTAGCTTTGTATAGATACATACATACAGACAGACATTTTGTGAAAACCACTTTTTTGGACTCAGGGGGTCCCAAAACGGATATTTACACAAAAATCTCAACATCGATTTTTTTTGCGATCACTATACTTTCTCTATATAGTATAGTGAAAAAGTAAAATGAAATAATTTGGGCAGAAATCTATCTTGTTTTATTGGAAATATATTGCTTGTAAGGAGGTAGAAAAAGGCTGCACAAGTTAATCTTTAATTATGTAAGTTTTTTTCTGTTGTGTACATAGACATTATGAATGTGAAATTATTTTGTTAAATATCAATGTAGTGTTTAAATAGTAGCCCAGTTACCAAAAACTTAGTTTACCAATAACTTCATGTGTATATTTATCTTAAATTTCTCTTAGCTAAAATGTTTTATTAAAACGGCTCCTTTTCTATTAATAATATATGTCTAAAGCTTTCAAATAATTAAATTTAGCTTTAAAAATGATGCTGTAAAAATTAAACACCATTGATCAAATTTATAGAGGTAATTCCTTAGTCTTCCATACAAATTTCACATAATCTTTGTTTTAATCTAAGATACTCTTAGCCCTTGTGATACCAATGAGGCGTTATAGAGGAAATTGTAGTGTAAGCATGTTTTCAAATGCATTTTTCTGTAAGAACCCATTATGATCCCATAATGAAATTTATACCATCAATTAACAACTATACAAGGACTATTTGAGAATTTTTTCAAAATTTTTAAAGCGTCGCATTTTGAAAAATTTTAAATTTAATTTTTGATTTTGAAATTGTTAAAAGATTTTGTATTAAGACCCCTATAGTGTCATACATTTTTAGAAAGGGCTTGAAAAATGCTGCAAAATGACACCTCTCCCATCTTTCTAGCTTGATTCTGAGGGGAGCTATATCACTTTAAAGTTTCTATAACGGGTCGATTTTGAGTGTTTTTTTAAAACTTTAACGAGGCGTAACTGTGAAACTAATAGGGATATCAAGTTGAAATTTGGTATATTTCTTAGTCTCTATGGGGTGTACCAGTATACCAAATTTCATTGAAATCTGAGATGGTCAGGTAAAATGACTGTGTTGATTTGACATGGAATCACCCAAGAGTAAAAGGCCACACCCTTGAACCAGTTCAAATAAGAGCTTTGAATCTGCTTTCAGACACAGAGACCAATCTAGCATCATCAGGGAGCCTATTGAAAGAAGCAACAACAATATGTTTATATAGCTGCTTTGGGTTTTACCAAGTCTAACAAAAGCCCCATCAATCAGAGATTTATTTCTGGTATCATGTCCATTATAGCTATCTTAATTTAATGTACTCTTCCGAGTGTTCTTTAATTTACATCAGTGAGTGAAGGATAAATATACTAAAGTCAACTCCCGACTAAACGGAATCGTTGCGGCTCAACTGGGATTTCTACTGCAATCACGAGTAGCATCTATTCATGTTTTGTTAGAGAATAGAGTAGCAGTTATAATCTGCAGTTACTAAGTAGCATTTATGTTATTGACATAACATCCCTTGCCGAAAGTGACACACGGCACAGCTCTGAGTTACGTCGAAGGCCTTCTTGACTATTTAGACGGTCAAGGTGTTGCATTATTATGTGACAAGCTCGTGTTACGAAAAATGAGATCCACAATTAATTTTGAAAAAGGAAGCAAACGCGAAAAAACAAAAAACTCTGTCGGACTATTTTAATTGATGTTAAACATTCTGGACTATTTTAATCGTGTTTGAACATTGTAAATAATATGTTGCTGTACTGCTATTTCAATCTAAATAATGCTGTGTTTGTAGTTTTTTATACGTTTTAGGAGTGATTAATGGTACAGTATAACCATTATGTTTATAATTCTTGCATAATACCTTGTATTTGGGCCCTGTACTATAACGAATTGCTTTAACCGGGATATCACATTATCCGTGATGGTCTTGCCGGTAATTATCCCGGATAATCGGGAGTTGACTGTATATAGAGTTAAAATATTTAATTTTATAAAAATTGGTCTTCAAGACTCGTGCTCTGGGACTCCTTCTATAGCTCTCATTATCTTTTTTTGTCACAAGAACACCTATTTGGGACCTGGTGAATTACTACCACTAGGTTATCCCATAAAGTAGGTGCGAATTAAAAAGAAACAAAATATGCGTTTGCGACTTAATACTTAATTACAATTTTTTGTGTAAAAATGTAGATGGTGGAAATATCAGCCGTACAATTTGTTAACTGAAACAGCACACAGTGATAATGCTAACAACTGATTTTACTTTGGGAATACAAAACAAAGATACTAACCTTAGCTGAGCCTTTCGTTTTCTTTTGAATACAATAACTTTGTTCTTTCTGTTTTCTACTTTCCAACAGAATGGTGGGCAGCGTAGCTTCACTGTTAACAGAAAATTATAAATTAAATTGATGCGAGGATGATTAAAATTTTGTAAAATCAGATTCACAACATTCAGAAATTCGGTACATCATAAAAGAGTTGCTTACAAAATTGATACAGTTAAGATACTTTGTTTGCAAAATTAGTTTTAGGATTACTTTATAGATTAGCCAACTACTATTTACATTTATTTTACCCCGTTTGGCTTAAATAGAATAGAATGTAAAAAGAAATATTTTACTGTCGTTAAACAACCATAGCTGCAACTGACATTGTCAGTAATAATTACAAAAACTCTTCCCACAAAAAAAACCCCAAGTCATTAATGTCTGCATCCATGAACTCCCGGACACTATAGAATGACTTGTCTTTCAACAACTTTTCCACAACACAAGTAAAATGTCTCACAGAGACCAATCTAGCATCTTCAGGGAGCCTATTGAAAGAAACAACACAATATGTTTATAGCTGGTTTGGGTTTTACCATGTCTAACAAAAGCCCCATCAACACATTTAAACAACACAGAGTGGGCCGTAAGTCAGTTGTCAAAAATTAAAATACAAATACCTACTTTTTTGTATAAAGTACAAATTTATTACAAAAAATTCTGATTGGATACGTTCCTTCAAATGTTCAATATGAATCTTGACGGAATAAACCTCATTCTTTAGTGTGCCAAAGACTGAAAAATCCATGGGTGGGATTTCTGGGAATCATGGAGGCCATTCAATAGTGCCCCGTCAGCCAATCTAATCATCAAAGTTTTCGTTGAGATAATGTCCATAATGAGGGGGCTCCATCTTGTTTCCATATCAACTTTTCCTTAACCGACTGGAGATTTTCAAATGATGAACTGTTTTCCAGTTCTATTAACACTTCATGAATCATATGTTGCAGCATTAAAAAAATACGGCCCGATTAGGCCGCCGCCGCCGCAGAAAAACAATTGAGTCTGTTCACTCTGCCATTCACTTTTAAAGTCGCTTCGTTGCTCCAAAGAATGCTTTTGTAAAACATGGGATCAGCTTCATGTCGGATTGTGTACCACTCGCAGAATTCAAAACGCCTGTCATGATCATCTTCAAGTAGACCTTGAAGTAAAGTAGGCCTATATACTCTCAATTTTAGCTTTTTTGCATCCTTCGTAGACTTGTTCTTGCTATTCCATACTCCTTAGACGCTTTCCTTTGAGATTTAGTAGGTAATTGCACAAAACATTGCGTAACACATTAAGATTCTCTTGTGTAGAATACTTTTCTTCGTTAAGATTCTCACTGGCCTACCTGAACGAGAAAGCTCCACTATTGACCCATTCTCTTCGAATCTTACATTTAATTTCCAAATACCTTGTCAAGATTGAGGTTTGACGTTTAGAAAATGTTCCACAAACAAATCACAAACATCACTGTAATTATGGTCATATTTCCACCATGATTTTAAAACAAATACAAGCTGTTTCTATTCATCATTGATTAAATAACATACAACAACAAAATAACCTCAAACTGCTAGTGTCAACTATCTTTATGTGTAATTGTTGTCGAGTTCACAACAGACTAGGACTACGCTAGGCAAAACAATGCCTAAGGGTTACTAGTGACAACTAACTTATGGCCCAGCCTGTATAATACACCTATAAATGTGATATAAGCAGAGTTTCATAGAAAGGTTACACAGTATTTTGTAGGGATCGAGATTAACGTTTTTGTAGGCCACATGGTAACTAAAAATGTTGAAATAAATTTCAATTCAATACTTTTTTAATTAACAGATGATGACTTCCTTATCACAAAGACATACATCTTCTCTTACATAAAAATGTTTACAAAAATTCCTGGTTTTATACACAGTCAAAAGCTTGTGAGTACACCTTATAAGTTAACCTTTGACAATTCTTCTAACTCTTCTTTGACTATTTTTCATTCAAATTTACAAGGATTTTTTATATTAGTGTATTACTACATTATCAATAGTTTAAATTCACTTTCATGCCAATGGTAACACTTTTTTACCATTTTCGTTTACAAATAATTAAATTGTGTGTACCCAATCCACAACCACTTGGTTTAAGAATCCATACTAGACTACTTGAGGACGACTTATTATTATTAAAATACTTAAAAAAACACTTTTTGCTATTACTTTTTAAACTAGGTTACATACCTCAGGTACTGTCAACATTTCTGTATCCCTTTTTTCAGCGACAACCAGTTTCGGAAGACTATACTATACTTCCATTGTCAAGTCACAAGAAGGCAGATTGTAGTACCCAAGGCTAAACAGAAATTTGTATGTGTCGAGTATTGAGATGCCTCACATTATACTTTAAAAAATGAGTTGTGGAAACAGAAGGTCACTTTGTCTTGCAAGACGTCCAACAGACTAGAAAGATTAGTGGGACGTAGAATGAATGACAAAAAGAAGGATGATTTCCAACAAACAGGAATTTATAAAACAGGTGTTTGGCCTGCCCTAAATTTTACATCGGTCAAATGGGTCGGTCATTTAAAACTAGATTTCACGAACATATTCCTAGAAAGTCGTAATTAACACAAAAATCTAAGTTTACCGAGCACCTTGTACAAAATTGTCACAACGTTGTAGATATCAATACTAATATGGATATTTTACACAAAAGCCGAAAGTCTCCTTTTATGTCGAGTTTGGAAGAAATGCACATATACAATGCATTTAAATACGATACTGACAATAAACTTAATGAGAAGTTAAAGTATAATTCTAACATGTTGTTTAACGCCATTAATCGTATAAGTTCTCAGAGCCAGAGTAGTAAGATAAGCAACATCCAAACTAAACAAGCGGGGATGGGGTAGAGGTAGCAATCACGAAGAGGTTAGTTCCGTACAACCGGCTAGCCAGCATGCTCGAAGTGTGTCGTGTGTTATTTATTTATTAATGTTAGACATATATGTTGTTTTATTTAATGTTAGGTGTGCTTTTTGTTATTAATGTTTCTTGTGACTTGACAATGGAAGTATAGTATAATCTTCCGAAACCGGTCGTCACTGAAAAAAAGATACAGAACTGTTGACGGTACTGTACCTAAGGTATGTAACCTGGTTTAAAACTATTATAGTTCAGGAGGCTAAAAATCATGTATAAATTACTTTTCAGTTGAACTAACTCGCAAGCACCTTCCATACCTAGCCAAGCTTTCATAAAACGTACAACTTGTAGCTTAGGTTCCTTGATATTACTTTTCATTTGTGTGGGGTTACTATATAGGGGACTTTTGCGTTATACGACCACACGGATCAAAATTTTTACTAAGAAGATAAATTGACTAATTTGTTATCAGTTTAACATTAGCATGTCTTCAACAACATTCTAAACGCTGCATTTCTTATCAGTAATCATGTTTCATCGTGCGCAGTCAGAAGGGCAATAGTACAGAGCGGCGGGCAACTACATAGTGTAGCAAGTTGTCAATCAAGTTCTACTTAGTGAAGACCATGTCGCTAATCAGGTTAGGTTAGTTTAGGTTAGGTTTTTGTTATATACCTGTTCTAAACATCATAATAAATGCATCATAACAAATACATTTTGTTTAGAATGTCTTTGTAGGAAAAAGTAGCCGTGTGGTCGTATAACGCAAAAGTCACCCATATTGTTTTATATAGGCTATTTTACATATATTATTGTCACCTATAGTTATACAATTTCCATATATGTATTCAATATTATGTTACGTAGTAACTTTGCTAAAGTTGTAGAATAAGGTTTAAAAAAATTTCAACTAGACTACATAGCTTTTTATTAACTTGATTAAAAAGAATATATACTTACTCTGCCAGTCAAATGTTTTGTGATTATCAGCTCTAGACATTGGTTATTGTTTTCAAACTCTGAAACTTTACACAAAACATAATATTAACTAAATGTTGTAGTTAGACCAACTATTATTGATATTGACACACAATACTACTTAACTATACCAGACCACGTTTCTCAAAGGACTCTTTCGAAAATACATGTAAATACATGTACGTGTTTTTGAGATTGTTTCCAAACACGTGGACAAAAAATGTCCAAAGGTAGCTTTCTTTATTTTGAAAAATACCCTTCATGCATGCACTCGTGTTTGTGGACAACGAATGTAACTTTGGTAAGACGTTGACCAATGGGGTTTCAAACACTCGGTCCAAGAATCCCGAAACTCAAAGGTTCCATGGGCTGAACAAATGGTCTGTGGTCTGCAGTCTGTGAGTCCATGGTCTGTGTTTGAGGTACGACTTTTAACCACTTATTTATTCGCTAAATGGTAGCCGACCGTTTTTCAAGTACGTGAATTATGGCTAAGTTAAGCTTAGAACATAATACCAGTATATAAAATCATGTATTAATACTAGAGTATATATACACTATGGATGTATATATACACACGTACTTGGGGAATCCAATGTAGCTTTGGATAAGAGGAGCCCCGTTTCAAAAACTTGACATACTTTCTACGGAAATCCTAAGAAGCGCTATCTGGCAAACTAACGTATTTACGCTTGAACAGGCCACACATTTATCACTAAAAATAGATAGGTAAAATGGGGTGGGACTTACGCAGTACTCAAAATATTCCCACTTATTAGTATTTCTACTTTTATTTTTAAAAAACATTATAAGAATGATTTTCTTTTGTAACTTTTTCCCTTAAATTTAACCGTATTCAAAATTATTATTTTGGCATTTCCTCTCTAGCCTATTGTTCTACTAATGACCTAATTTGAATTATTTAAATTTTTTCTTTTTTAAATTATAGTTTTTTGTTGCATCATTTTCTTCATATTAAAATTTATCTCAAATTTATGGTACGGTTTATACAAGCGTAAATACATTTTATATTACAATTTTTATTTTTATGTCCACAACTTTTATAGAACTTATCTTTTCTGATGATCACAAATGTAGGACGTTTTCTTCTGGAATCCAATCAGTTAAGGCCAGTGCTGAAATGAAATAAATTCCAAATATTAGGGATCTGTATTTACAAAACAATGTATTCTATGCAATATTAAAGGTACATATTAAATGCCATTTTAAATTCAGTGTATCATTCATAAGAATAAATAAAGGCTTTATTGCCAGTAAATAGTTTACTATGTAACGGGAAAAATTCAAAAAAATCTTTCGCAGAATATTACAAACTAGGGGAAACCCCTGCGTGCTCCTTACGCCAACCCCATTGGAACTTTCTATACACATAATCATGTTATGTTTTCTTTATAATAAAGGTGTAGGATTAATAATAACCCCAAAGCTAAGATGGTAAACATCTTGATGTTAAACTAGTCGATTAGTTGGTTGCTTTGGGACTAGTCGATTTAAAACTGTAGTCAAAATGATAGTCGAATGTCATTTGAAATGGACCGACTAGAGAAATAGATCGACTAGTGTACACATGATAAGTGCAACAGTACAGTTAATGATGTATTAAGGCTAGTACAAAGATTATAAGATAGTAATACTTGTACTATTCGTGAAGATCGAGTTAAAATTTTGTTTATGATAGGGATGGGTCGATACCAAATTATTCGATTCGCAATTCTCGATACCGATACCTATCAACAAAAAACAACCAGTAATTCAACTAATTATTTGTAATAAATACAATCTCAGCATATGTCCGTGAAAAAATCGATGCCTGAATACAATTTGTGCCAACTTTATGAACTACCATTCTTAAAATATTATTTAAAATAAAATGACAAATAACGTTCGCAAAATAATACTACGTCCGAATATTATTAGCGCTAATTTAAAAAAACGCAATTTAATATACAACAGCGTATTTCCGTGAAAAACCTTCTCCCAAGAACAATAATTTGGTCCTGTTTCTATGAAATATCGTATAAGGTTTTTTAAATTTAAAACTTAAAAATTACAACGGTTAAGGTCCACGAAAGTTTTATTTAGACGACACTTGCAAAATTCTGTAAAAGTGGAAATTAAGTGTTGCTATTTGTGGGACCGAATAACAATTCAATTTAATTTATTTCAGTCGTTTCACAATACAATATTGCATAGACACGTCATTAATCAAACAAGTAAAACAAAGGCACTGAGTTGGGACTCCCACAAAAAACATAAATCACAGGTAACGTAAATCCCCAAAATGTCCAAAATGTTTCACACAAACTAATAGAATTATTATACTTTAGTTACCGATCTATAAAATTTGTAACTTTTTGTCACAGCAGACACCCTAATTCTATAGAAACAAATCCATAAGTGTTTGACCTTGAGCCTACTTTACCTTCCTTAGTCTTAGTACAAATAACTAAGGCTACGCTTGGATACAAATAAAACAAGAAGTGTTTACTTAACAAACAATTGCCTCAACATTTTAGTAGGGAAAATGTCTACATACATCAAACTAAGAAAGTTTTACACATTTTCCTGCAGATATTTATTGTTAAATGCTGAATTGGGTTTAAATACAGAAAATGTACCAGAGATTACATTCAAAATACAGAGAACTGGCAAGTCCGACAATGATATAAACTGAGTATCTCTCGGTATCGAGTTTCGGCTATCAATTCTCGATACCGATACCAAAGATAAAGTATCGGTGGTACCGAGAATCGACCCATCCCTAGTTTATGAGCTGCAAAAAACGTTTATTCTATATGATATCTTTCTGCAGCCCTCATTTTTGTTCTGTGACAATGTCGCACCGTTGCTTGATGTTCTGCTTTGTGGAACCAATGTTACCTAATTTATGATTGTAGATGACCTCTGCTCCAATTATCGGGACCCTACTACATATTAAAAGAAAAGTATAGGCCTAGTGTTTTCCTTTTTAATAAACGTCATGAATAATGTTGCCAATAATAGTAATACTGTATAGTTGTTTGTCCTTTCACTCAAAGTAACAAAAAATACGATTTCCTGTTGGTACATCTTTATAACTCGGACGTAGCGTTAACATTTCAACCAAGTTCAACTGTATGTACTCACCGTTTATTTTTAAAATGGTTTTCTTAGTATACAAATGTTATTATAATTGTATGGGATATTTTTAAATGCAATGTTTACTTAGTATTATTTATAAGGAACAAAATGTGTGATGCTACTTTGAAGAAATACAAATTAAAAGTGAAACCATAGTAACAATACTAATCATGATATTAGTGCTAACAATTGATTTAATTCTTTAAATATTTTCTCACTCAAAGCGTAAAAAATACATTGGCCCCTACTTACTAGACTTATTTGTACATTAATAACATTCATGAACAGATAATTTTTTATTTTTTTTTTACTTTTCTCAAATGATTTATTTCTGTTTTCATGGACTCAATTTAATTAAACATATTAAATATTGTGATCAGCACTTAATGATCAAAGAACCCTTTTCACTTATGTTATTAACAAAACTCTTTTCATGAGTCTTTCTTGTATACAGTATATTACTAATAATATTAAATTTCAACTGATTTTTTTTACTTTCATCCATTGTTTCGACTTTTTATCAAATTTCTCAGTTAGGGGTCGGAGCTAGCCCACTCTTTCCTATAAACAAATAAATTATCGAAGATAATCTTTTACTAAAAATACATTTTAAAATAGAAATCAAATTTTTTTTACTAGTCTCCCGGTGTATTCCAGGCTTATATCCACACTGGCATCGCTCTATCCGCATTACTTCGGTGTGGCATTACATTTGCCTTAATCGGGCTCTAGAACCTTTTCTACGGAGCTATATTATTTCTACTAAACAAATATCCTCTAAAAACGTAATTTTAAAGGAGTTTAAGACTACCAAAATCATAACAAAGTTATTAGGAAAAAACCTTATCATCACACTGTATCGAAAATAGTCACTTTCAATATCAGCTGTGAGTATTGAAAATAGCGTTTTCTCGGTCTAGATCGACAAAATCAGCTGGAGATTTGTGCCGATCTCTAAAATTAGTTATAAATTATAACACCAGTAGCGCTATCAATAATAATTATGATTTGAAATGTCGTCTTATTAATTTATTAGATATAATAACGATTTTAACAAAGAAACATGAGTAACAATAAAACTACAGATTGATACTGTGTACAAGTATTAAATAAATTAAACTTTTAACTTATTATTTAAAAAAGTAAATCAGTACGTTTATTCATGTACCTGTTTCGGTAGTAGTGTATTGTGTCTATTATTATTAATGACAGAATAAAACACCAAAGACAAGATAAACTTCGAATTAAGGAAAGTTTTTATTTGTATCGCAATTGATATTAAAATCATCTGATCTCAGTAATTTAGTTTGTGCTGTAAATGTAAACTATGTTGTCATTATACTTCAGGAATGTTATTGACAAACAATAGGTTATTTTGAAAAAAGTATAAGAAATTTATTATTGATACCATTAATCAAAGTGTGATGAAAAGTATTGTTCATTACACGGGCCAAAAGTGGCTTTTCAATCCTTGCTCATTTTCCGACTTCGGCTTCGCCTCGGTCGTTAAACTTGAGCTCGTATCGAAAAGCATCACTTTCGGTCCTAGTGATGAAATACAATATACTGTTTAATAATGTTTTAATAACGGCTGTTATTGCAGATACTGTACAGACTACATTTAACTTCACAACAAATATTTTCAAAATAGGCCTGAATCATAATAATGTAATTACACTAATGCTTCATCTTCATTTGTGTCTGAATGTAACAGTACCCCAAGAAGTTAAGCAGCAAACAACACAAAAGCACTTTCAAATATAAATTCTACTGACTTATATCTTTGTGTTAGTCAGAAATAAATGCGGTGCATTGCACTTTGTAATAATTATTAACACATAAATAAATTTAAAAACCTCTGTTCACATGTTAATAGAGCATTGTTATTTATTCCTAAAAAATCACAAACATAAAAATATGTTCCTTATTTAATGTTTTTAAATGTTCAATCACACTCCCAATTTTCAATTATTATACGTCTAGATTTTTTTTGACAAAACACATTTATAACATTTTCAACATCAATTTCTGTTTTTTAAGATATTGGCTAAGGCCAGGCCGTTGAGTCGGGAATCCCCCATAGTGCTCCTCAGTTACGTCTTCGAACGTCATAAAACTGAAAAGCTCCTCTCTGCCGTTGCAGTGGTTACTGGCTCATAGCTCGAATACAATGGTTAATTTATTTGAATTTGAATTAGGACTAAAACCTTCTTTCTAATACCGGTACATAACAATTATTAATTACTTCGGCTCGCATTAGAATGCAGAAGTATTGAAATCATGCGGTAATTTTGTGTGTGTCTGTTTTCCTGCATACACGATATAAGCACTCACAGACTTTGTAGAAAATTTCTGATTGTACCATAATCTTTTTAATTTTATTGTGGAGCGTTGAAAAGCTCTCCACAATAAAAAGCTTTCTAGCGTTAGTCGTGGCGCGTTGGGGTCACGTTTTTGGGTAAACATTTTGAAAATATTGTGTCAACAATTAGAAAATTCTGTGTGAGGTATCGTTTCATATATTTTTGGGTACGGGAAAACCAATTTTGAGGGTTAAAAAGTCGTAATTTCAATTCATGTGTTCTGTCCGAACGAGCTGAAGTCTCGAAAAAGTGTTCCATTTTTTCACTAGTTTTATCCTTTAAATTATACTGTAAAATGAAAAGTAACAAAACCCGTCCATTTATATTGATGTGCCATAATCCTAAAAATGTAATTTTAATTTAAACAAAGAACATAAGTGTAGCCGACAAAATATTTTTGAATTCGTTTGACCTTCAAAACCTTTTAAAACTGTAGTGTTAGATGTTCATGGCTGAATTAATTTATTTTATCTGAAACGGCTTCCTCTCCTTTAGTTTGGTTAACCGGGGATTTACTGTACTGGAATGCGATTTTAAAAAAACCATAATTTAAACATAAAATTATAGATTGTCTAAATTTAACAATTTGGTGTAATTTATAAAGAATTTTATAACAGCATAAACAATACTTTTGGTTATGAATTCTACTTGGCAATACATAGTATTTAAGGCTAATGAAATATCATAAGACAGTATAAAGTTTTGATTTTAGGAGGAAAAAGCTTTATCACAATATAAGGAGGCATTAACTTTGTCAAGAGATAAAAAGTGGGATCAAGCTGAAAAAGCATTCATAGAACTTTTAGAATCTGATGTATTGGCGAAGGTAAGTGAAATAGTATTATGTAAATTACATATTTATTTAAGTAACACACAGTAAAATCATATTTCAAATGAAGTTACTCCAATGATCATCAGTGCATTTGCAGATGGTATCACTTGTTTTGGTTCTCATAAAGGTGAGACAGTATTAGGAGAAATAATCAATCATGACTTATTTTTATTGAGAAACTTTTACAAAAATAAATAAAAGATAGGGTAGGTTAATATTAAATTAGAATTTAATACATATTTAAAATTTATTCTAACTTTTTAACATGCCATTTCCTTTGAAATATCATTCAGCAAAATGCAATATGTTAAAATGTCAAATATTTCACAGTAGACATTTACAAAAATGTATTTGTTTTACACACATTGTTGATTTGCAGAATAAATTAAGAACGTTTTATTTTTTATAAAATGTTTGCAACAATTTACCACGGAGAACATTTTATTTTGCTGCTATAAATTCTGTATTCCAATATGAAATAACTTGACAGGAAGGCACACAAACTGCTAATTGATAAACTAAGAATATCTCAAAATTTAGCTTACAATATGAAGTATTAAACATGTTCTTTATAAAAAGTGGAAATAAGAGGCTAACCTATTTTAAAACACTAGAAGCTAGAATCTTGGAGATTTTAAAATACCAAAAGTTAATTTTTGGTGCTGAAGTAATCAGCTTTCAGATGAAATTATGTCAAAAAAATATTTTACTTTAAAAGATATAGTGTTTAATGTTGTATAATTTAGTTGAGTGTTTATAAACCAATAAACATTTTGGTTTATTGTCAATTTAGGATGTTTCTGAGTACATGTTTGGAAGTTTGGACATTTGTCATACACATCTATTGTTATTAATTTTGATATGTTAAAATTTAACGTTGATTTAATTAATTAAATTTACTAGCGGCACTGCAGATAGTTTAATGCTAAACTCAAATTTAAATGTTTCCTTGTCTTGTTTTTCTGTTCTAAACTAATCACACTACGGATACTCTTGATAGGTTATTCTTAATTTAGAAAACACATTTTATAATTAGTTTTCTTGGTGTAGTTAAAAAATATTGAATTCTGTTCCATATTCTATTCTAGTTCCGATCAGTTACAGAAACAAAAATGTTGGTTAATTTGGAATAGTGGCTGTTGTGAGATTTCAATACAGAAAGTTCTATGTCCGGGACGTTTTATAACAACAAATAGACAATATTAGTACTAACAGATCTTGCTGTATTCAATAGTACTACATTAATATACGTGTTGTATAATTTCAGACAACTGGGAAAGTGACATTTATAGCTGGACGAATAAAACCGTCTTTGGTGCATCTGAAATATTGCTGCTATTTAAATTTAGGACATGTATATTTCCACACAGAAGCTTATGTTAAAGCTTTAGATTCTTATAATAAGGTAAGAATAATATTGTTTTTCCTTTCTAGTTTCAAAACTAAGCAATGGAAGTTATTTAAATGATAGAATTATAGTTGTTTAAAACAGTCCTAATGATAAAATGTAAAGTTATTGCTAAAATTTAATGTCGGAATCTGTAAATATTTGTGGTTGTATTTGTAGTTTATTGTTCTAATACTTGTAGTTTATGTAATATGACCCCTGTTTTTCTTTTTTTAGTATTTGAATACAGGTTGAAGAATGTTATATAAAAGCCTTTGAGCAAGTACTATCATACTTTTTGTCTACAGATCCCAAACTTTGAAACACAATGTAAAAATATTAATTGCACTATCGATTGTGATTGTTCAACACTTAATCATATTAAAAATTATTTTTGTTTACATTTTTTAACCGTTAAATGAATTATTAAACCAAGAAGTTTGACTTGGCAGAGCGTATGCAAGTTGTTGTGAAAGTTTTACCAATTTATAACAACGCTTCATCGAAACTTATACAGTAAAGTTGAAGTTATTGTAACTCAAGCAGATTGAGATTTTGTGTCGTTTGAGTCGGACTTTTAATACACACTGAGGAATTAACTCTCTGCTTACCGACATCATGAGAATAGAATTTGCACAAATTTGATGAAATACGAGTTTTAAAACATAATTTAAACAGAAAATGATGTGAACGTACATGAAGAACGTAAGCCAGAATAATATTTGCTACAATTTTGTGAATTACCGGTATTCAAACGTTAGTAAAACATTGTGACAAAAGAAAGCAAAAGAAATAGTTTCCTAAAAATGATAAATGCGGGAGTTAAAACTAGAAAGTCAGCGAAGGAAAATAATGCCCAAATAAGATTTTCCCTGATTTTACCAACAATCAAACAGGATGGTAAAAGTTTCTGAAAAAAAATTAATACCAAAATTCATGTTGTGCTAATATTATGAATACCAGCACTAAAACGTAATTTAAAATGGAATAGTAAACATTTTTGAAAGTAAACAAAATCCGAAAATTATTATTTTGGGTCGTTCTGACTTTTTTGTCTTTGCTTTCTTTGATAAGACTTTTTAGTTCATAGACAGATCATAAAACAACCGACGATAGTGGTGAAAAAAATCCATACGATCCAAAATTTCATATCCGCGGGGGTTATTATTAATCCTACATACCTTTATTATATATAAAAAAAAACATAACATGATTATGTGTATAGAATGTTATAAACGGGGTTGGCGTGCGGAACACACAGAGGTTTCCAATAGTAATTTATAAAAAAATGTTGTGTTTCAATTGCAATTACCTTATTTCCATTGTTAAAGTATTGTTCTTCATCATGACAGCAAGTTACAGCAGTTAAAACGCAATAGGCTCTCAACATACTAATTTCTAGAGGAACATCGAAATTAAGCGTACATCGTAGAAATTCTATAACTTTTGATTGGTTGAAGATAAAATGGCAAAAGTGTATATCAAATTAAAGAAAATTTAATGCTCTACAACTTTGTTTCTGAAATTTTTTCTGAGAAACGGTCGTGGGAGGCACTAGAAGCAAATGTTTAACAAAAAGGGTGAGGTAAACACGATTTTCAATAACTTATATTTCGAAACTCGTTGGGAATTCGACAAATACGTATAGAAATTATCTTATAGTAAATTTAATTAAATTTCATTTTAATTGAAACATTTTTTTCTACAGTGCACCGTTTCCGAGATATAAGCAAAAAACCTAAAAATGGGACCTTTCCACCCCCTCCCGCCTTATGCTCACTTCCCAGGGATGGGGACTTTTAGTATGTTTACCTCATAACTACTCCTAACAAAGTCCTAAAGTCAAAAATTATCGCATATTCCATGCACTCTACACCCCTCTTTTGAGCATTCACTGACTGGACTTATAGGAAACAACTGTTCATTTAATATGCAAAGAATTGCGGTTTTGTTTTTAAAAATTCAGCTGACTATCTTCTTATAAAATACACTTTGAGCTTGACGGGTGAGAAGGAATTTATATTTAAAAATTAATAAAAATAACACTATTCTCACTCATATATGTTTAATTATCAAGCACGTTTCAACGACAAAGTCGTCATCCTCAGTGATATATGAGCTACAACTGACAGATTATAACTGTTATAATCTGAGTAAGAATAGTGTTATTTTTATTATTTTTTAAAATATGACTATTCTTCAATAAAATACAAGATATTTTTGTATAATTAGCCTAATGGTAATCTTATGGAAAATACAGAATTCGTGACAAACTTTTTAACAAAAAATAGTTATTTGAAAAAAGTATTAATTGCTCATTTATTGTAAAGAGCTTTCAAGCAAAAAAAAGAATTGTTGATACGGCTTGCGTATAAACCGTTAGCAAAATTGTCTAAATAAAACTAAAATTTTGTTAATTTTTGCCTATACTTAATGCATGGGAGGAACAATTTAAGAGCTTGATACTCAGGAAGGAATTTGAGGAATTGAATGCTCAACAAAGTATCTCTGAGCATAAATACCAATAGTTTAAGCCAAACACCATTAATTTTAGACCAATCGAAAAGACTTGAAGACTGTACAAGGTTTAAATATGTAACTTCGTGCAGAGATTTTTAACTTCAAGTTTTCAAATCGGTTTAAATACGCTACAATTAAATAACTAGCTGTCATTACCTCTATTGAAAATAAGCTTTCCGGGTAATTATCACCTTTTGATAGTCATACCTAATACTAACAAGAACAGTACATAGTATTGCATGACGATTGTACAAAGTTTTAGAAAATTCTTTTTAACATTATATACAGTTGAACTTGGTTTTAACAACCTCGGCTAATGCGTCAACTCGGACATAGCGTCATTTTTTTAGGTCCGGTCAAATCGTTATCTTTTACATTATTATAAACCCCTGTTTTAGCCTCAATAAATATTTTAACCACTCGGTTGTAACGTCATAAATCTACAAAATATCAGTTTCAAACTTTGAATTCAGTTTTCTTAGAACTCAAAAAACGTTAAAATTCCCCATTTAATTTGATGTCAATCCGCCTATTTTCTCCCTCCTCAGAATCAAACCGCAAAATAAACAATCTACGTATTTTTTTCACATATTAAACCTCCGACGGGTCCCATCAAAGTTGGTAGAGGGGGGGCGGGGTTCCACTACAAAGGAACACTGCTAACTCTCCCACCCCTCCTAAGGAACAATTCACACGGTATGCGAGGACAGTGTGTGCTATGTGTAACTAAACCCATGTCCTTGCTAAGAAAGTGTTCGGACAATACAAAAGCGCGGCGAGACTTAATCGTATAGCCTGGCGAGACATTTACGTAGTTGTGTCCCCTCCCACCCCCCCACAGTAATGTTAACACTTTAAAATTGTTGCGTGCTTTTTATTAATACAGTAAGTTAATGTTTTAATACGTACTGTAATTTTATTGTTTTGAATTCAGTTTGTTAATAAACACTACATGTATTTACTCACTAACCCTTTCCACTTGAATTACTGGGGACCTAGTGTTGCTATCAGGTCAGATTAATTTTGAGCGAATATTGTACTGTAACATTTTTACTCTAAAAAAAAGTATTTCTGTCAGTTCTAAAAGGCTGATTTTTTTTGTAGTTTCTTCTATAGATTGGTATGAAAAAAAACATATATTTTTATTTTCAAGTTAATGTTTTTAATTTTTATTTATTGAAAAAATATAAATTTGTAACAAAAACTGGAATAAACAAGAATTTTGGAAAAATTTCAATGGGAAGACCTATATTTGTTGCTTGTTTTATGTTGTCTATATCATTATAAACAAAATTGAGTGGTTTACACATGTTTTAGACACAATAAGAAATTATAAATAAATTATAATTGAAAAACAAGTTTTTTGTAAAAAATTAGTTTTTATGAAAACAATTAGTTTTGACACCAACTTGTACAAAATTGCCTCAACTATTTATTATATTGCTTAACAACAGTATTATTAGATCAAAACTAGTAAGAAAAGCTTTTTTCAGAACTGATTGGTAATATTTTAATCACTCAGGTTTGAAGCAAAAGTTCCGTCGCCACTAATGTCATTTTGTAACAAACTGCCGTCGTCTTCGTTCATTTTATTTCACAACAATCATTATTATTATAAACAAAAAACAATATTCAAAAATAAACTGAAATTACACACGATAACCTAGTACAACAAAACTAAACAACGCGTAAGCTCACTAAAACGCTGCGTAGTAAGTAGGAACCAAACAATGGCGAGAGCAGACAGCTGTTTACAGACCGGCCAAAGACGGCAAACATTACATTTTCTAAGATTTATTTACCACAGAAACTGAACTCAAATGGTCCTAAAAAATTCCACAGATAGCAGCACATCTCAAACTTCAACAATAGCGGTCATCAAAGTAACTACGTCTGTTCAAATGCAATCAAAGAACGTTATCATAGCAAGTTCGGGGCTCGCCCGACATAGGAGTTCGTGCGGATTTGTAGGGTACGGGGCTGCCGACACTCGAGTGGAAAGGGTTAAAACTTTACACATTAACCAATGTTACCTAATTTATAATTGTAGGTGACCTCAGCTCAAATTATCGAGACCTTACTGTACATTAAAAGAAAAGTATAGTGATTTTCTTTTTAATAAACATCATGAATAATGTTGCCAATAATAGTAATACTGTATAGTTGTTTGTCTTATTATTAAGGTAACGCTCAAGGTAACAAAAATATGATTTCCTGTTGGTTCATGTTTATAACGTCACTTGGACGTAGCGTCAACATTTGTTCGGTCCCTTGGTTGACCCTATAACCAAGTTCAACTGTAGATGTTGACGTTGCATTGACTTGAACAATGTGATTTAATGTTTCAGGCTGTGGAGCTAGATGATACAGATCTTAACTTATTATACAAGATTGGCATGGTTGGAATGAAAATGGCGGACATAGAAATAGCTATTCCTGCATTTGAAGATGTACGTATAATGGAGTAGTATTTTGTTGTCATTGAAATTTGTTAAAATTTATTATTTCTATTTTGGTAAAATTATTTTGCATTATTATAATTGCATTTTACATACAGCCTGACTATTAGATCAATCAGAACATAATATGTATTCTTAAGTGTCATCAACAGATCAGATTGGCTGCTTAATATCTTACTTAACATAATCTATCATATGCGTACTTGTGTTGACAATGAAGTTGTGTTAAATGAACTGAACTTGGCTGTGAAAGGATTTCTCAATTTTTAGAAGTGTTTGGAAAGGTACTTCAATAAGTCGTAAGGTGTCGTAAGGTAATGACAACCTTACGAATGCTGTTTATCTGATTTTTTGTAAAATAATTTGCAACCTCTTTTAGAAAAAGTTCCTCTACTTACAAGGTGTGTGAACTTATTTCCCAGCAAGATGGTCAACACCTCATTTCTCCATAGCTGTTTGGAGTCATTTAAATGAGACATTTTAAAAGTGGATTGGATGTGGTGGACCAATCAATTTGCCTCCAAGGTCACCAGATTTAATACCCAGCTGTGGAGTCATATGAAAGCTTTAGTATATGAAGAAAAAGATAATAAACGGAAATGATTACTGATTAGAATTCATAACGCTGCTGAAGTTATTCAAAACCAATATTGTGTAATACAAAATGCAATCGAAGTAATCTTATTTAGAGCACATTGTTGAAGAATTTTGAATGATTAATTGTTTTTTTTTAATAGGCCTACCTCTTTAATTTTAATTTTGTATTTTCTTGATTTTCTTTGTCTTTAACCTACTTTTAAAATACATATTCGAAATGACTTACAATTTTTGTTTACGGTTTTGCTTTGGTGTAATAAAAACCTTTTTTTGTAAGTTTGTAATAATTTATTATGGTCTTTATTCACATGATTTTTCTCGATTATTTGGTTCTGGAGTATTTTTGAATATTATGGACGACTACCAAGATGCAAAATTTTTAGTTTTTAGTCAATAACTTTGTTATTTTTTAAGTTTCAGAAATAATAAAAATCCGTTATGTTTATCATTAAAAAAGGAAATTTTTTGTAAATTAGCGGTTTTTGGGATATTTTACACAAAAATTTTAAACGGCCGCCATTTTGAAAATATACGTTAGTTTTTTGTACATGGGTAAAAGATGTAATACCAAATATGTATCCAAAATTTTCATTCAATAAAGCATTATTCAAAAGCTAAATTGTGGATAACTGGAAAACAAAGCATTTCCAAACCTATGTTTATATGAACTTTTTTCTTTATTTTCACTAGTAGAACACGACCTGAAAGTTTCTGTGATTCTTCCTGAATCACTCTGTATATTTTGTACTTTCAAATCATATAACTCCATCTCACACACATCCATCTCAGACATTTTGAGTTTTTCACACATATATAAACATTTTCTAATTTAGATTTTGTTAACGATTTTTAGTGTAAGAATTATAAAACTGGAAACCATTACAAATGCAATGCAATTATAAAATTGTCATTATACTTAATTAATGACGTATTAATTAATTAATGGCCTAACCATTATAATTTATTTATTTTATAATCATTATTTATCAGATTCGATACATGTGTTGAGGTGTGTATGAGTAAATTTATATAAAAATGTAATTTTCTTTTTATACTTAATTTTGCTGCATTCTTTGTTCTCAAAACTCTAAAATTCCAAAATAGTTGTTATTAATTTTTCTTTAATGGTAATTCAAACAATAAAGTATTATGTAATATACCTGCAAACTTTTAATTTTATTTAATATTTTTTCTCTAATTTTTAAATATAGTAGATTTTCTAATCCGGCATTATGCTATTCCATCCCGTCACATAGTCTTTACGGTGGAGTGAGAAAATATCACTGCATCTCTGTGAGTTCAAAGACAAAATGCAAAAGAATATATTATTTATGTTGTCTCTTTAGTTGTCTGCCGCTTCTAATGCAGTTCAATTACTGTGCTGATGTGATTGGGTTTCTAATTTGTTTCTTACCCAAGAGTGGAAAATGTTATGACAGCGCAAACGTGAAGATAAAACGTTTACCATAGTTCAGAAAAATGAGATTATAAATGAGAGAAATTAAATAGAACCTAGTAAATTATTTGTTTTGGCTGTGCTATTATACACAACATAATGAAGAATAAGGGATAAAAATATTGTTTCAATCTCTGTAACACAAGACACAAAGTTTTTGAATCTATGAAAGTTTTTTCTCAATAGCACAATACAGAGTGCAAGTTTTACTTTTTTTACCATGTATCATTATTATTATTTTTTTAAACTGTACCAAATGTACGAATACATTATACAATTTTTTTCACTAAATGTGATCAATTTCTTAAATTAAAAAAATAAATCTATGTTCATATTTGATGTGAATTTCATTTAGTTAGTTTTATTTGTCGTTTTGTAATAAAACATATGGTTTACAGTAGTTTTGTGTTATCTAAATGTGTTTTTTTATTTTTCAATAACTTTCCAGTAATCTTGTGGTTTTTGTAACTGGCACTATCATTGTCTGATATATACCAGATTAAAGAAAGTCTACTGTTGTTACAAAATAATTGAAATGAGTGTGGCAATTTTCACTCTCCCAGTTTTAGGCCTGTGTTACACTATCAAATTTCTTTGTCAAAGATATATGATCAAATTTCTTTGATGCAATACGTGATAGTGTAATATGTAATCTTTTATCAAAGTTGGCACACGTCAAATTTCTTTTGTCAAAGGTTCTCTAAGAGAGAACATTTGATCAAATCTTTGATCAAAGATTTTTGTCAAAGAAATTTGATAGTTGTAATACAGGCCTTAGAGACCGGACACCAAGAGGGTTAAAGTTATATATTATTAGAATTAATTTTACTTTAAAAAGTTTTTATTAAATGTTACTTATTCTTAGGCACTGGATAGAAGTCCCAATCATTTCCCCAGTTTGGACAACCTGATTACAGCTCTGTACGCCGGCGGTGGACATATATCTTGTTTGTACTATATATCTTTAGGCCTCGAACGGGATCCATCATATCCAAAAGGTTTGGCTTTTAAAGAGAGGATCTTCAAAAATCATCCAACACTCAAAATACACTACAATCTCTTCTATCCTGAAAAGTAAGTGGTTTACCTACATGTTCATTTAAATTAAAAAAAAAACCATTTAGTTTAAAAAAAGATTTTGGCGTAATTTGGCAATCTAGCTATTTATAATTCCAATGGTAACAAAAGTAGCCGCATTTTCGTAAAGCCCTTAGTCTGACAAGCAATTTTGTCCATGAAATCCCCAATCCTACTATAAAACTTACAAAGTTATAAAAGCTACTATAATAGCTATAAAAGTTATGATCAAAAAATTTGATGTAATTAGATGTGAACATGCAGTATACATTATCACAATATCATCTGGATATAAAAATTTATCCTCTTTTGTGTAATAAAATGTGTTTGCCTTTCTGTAAAAAAGCTTGTTATATTTGTCATATTACAATTTTTATTGTTTGGTTAGAGATTAAATATTCAAAATAAAATTTACATTTTTATAAACTAATGTCATTTTGATGTAATCCATTAACATTGCATACAAAGAAATTAAAGGTACACTACACATTAAAACTAATTACTAATTGTTTACTAACAAAAATTTCAATTTCTTCACATAGACAGCCCAATTAAACTTGTATTCCTGATTCCTGTATATTTTTACAGAGTTCCCTACGGTCAGGAGAATGAAAATTAGTCAGCAACTATCAGGGAACTTGTAAAAAAGTTAATGAAAATTGTTATGTAAAAAATGAGAGGTTGTTCTTTGCTCCATCTTGCCATAACTCAAGCGGTGGAAACAGTTTTTTTTCATGATAACATCTCCAGTAATGTGAAATTTAAAAAAAACCGATTACCCCTTCCGTAGGAAGGTTTCTCACACCAATCCGGGTGTGTTTAATAATAAATCAATCCCATTACAGGTGTTTAATCGCTGATTTGGATGCAGCGCTATACTACGTCGAACAACAATCCGAAGCTACTGCAGCCGATATCGTATTATTCTGTCATAGTTCGTAAACATTGCTGTGTAGTCACACAAAAAACTATTTATGATTTCTTTAAAAAATAAATTTCTATTTTTGTACTGCACAGTAGAGTCCTGCTATTCCGAACAGAGTTCAGAAAAAATACCGATTTTTTTTAAACATAAAAACAGGAGAAGTTAAAAAGACATTAGTGAAAAAACGTACATTTATTATAATACAAATAAGTTAAATAGAGACATACATAAAGCCTAAGTTTGATGAAAACGCCTGATATGAAATTGGAATGAAAGCTGGTTTTTTCTCTCCATGATTTCCATCTGTTTTGCGGGAAGGAAGCTATGGGAACAAGTGTCCGGTGAAACGGTTACCGGGTCTTTCAGAAAGAAGGAAAGATTAGATACAACAGCTAGGCACTAGTAGTGTTGTTGCCACCTGCCAGTTGCTTTCATCCGTTTTTCTCCTTTGTTTTCGTTATCTCGAAGAAATTTGTGTTTCTCGATCTTTTTTCAAGATAATGCTTTACTAATGGACAGACTGCGGGATGACAAAACGGACTGTTCGAACAACCTATCAATTTCCTTCCAATTATAAAAAGAAAACGGAATCGTACAGCAACAGAAGGAAATAACCCCGTATGATGTAAACCTACACTATTACTAATAAAGCGAGGTCAAGAGCATTTGAGTATGATATGAGTTCAGTTTAAGCGTTTACCTCCACCTCGCTTTCCTCCGAGCCGATCAACGCTGTATAGAACAGACACTAGCAGATGTCCTCGCACTTAATTTATGCCTTAACAAGTCAATACGTTGATATTATTTATGAAATCCGCCTATTTCGAATTCCCACTAAACCTAACAGTGTTCGGTCCCAATTAGTTCGGAATAGCGGGACTCTACTGTATATAAAATTACATTTGTACCTCAGTGATCAATACAAAATACTGCATATTTAATACAACTTCCATTTTTGCGGTTATATGAGGGCTATAAATGGTAGTTTTATTTTAACTGCATATTGCGTGTAGTTTGAGTTTCTTACAATCCGAGGTGCTCTCGGTCCCATTCAACTCGAAATATCGAGACTCTACTGTATTAAAATGTCATATATAAGCTTTATTTTATATTTAAGTCGGCCTAGTTTGTTCTGGAAAAATATAAAACTTGAATTATAGGATTGAGGGATGATTGCAAGAAATGTGGTGCCAGTTCAGTTAATTGCAGGTAATCTGTATACTAAAAGTGAACATATACTGTTTCCTTTCAATATTATGCACTATATTTTGAGGAAATGCTTAATATTGTCAAAAACTCAAGAAAGTTACACCTAGAACTTAGCAAACAAAATGTTTTTTTAAAGTTAAATTGGTGAAGGAAAACAGATTTAGAGTAGGAGTAGGCTAAAATGTATGCAATAGAATTTATGTTACTAAAATATATTGCAAATGTTATAGTAAAATAATTTTAAAATATGCCGCGAGTAGGTTAGGCAAGTTGAGAAAAAAATCAGTGAAAGCCAAGGAAATGTATTACCAAAATTCTGTACGAACCCTGTTCTAATTGTTACCAAACACCTGTAACTCTTGAATATTTAATTCTTTAAAGAAAGTTTTGATCTAACAAAGTCTTAGAAATCATTGACTAAGGCTATTTCATGGTATTTTTGTAAAATTTATTGCATATGCTCTGAATTACTGTGTATGGTCTGATTCATTTGCTTTACTAACGGCTCTTTACTCTAATAACAATCATGATCGGCTATAGCCCTTACAAAATTATCTATTTTAATTTTGGTCTTTGAGATATAACAAGAATATTGATTTAGTTTTCTCAAGAGAAGTACAAGCTTATTAACTTATTGATATTATTTATAAAAAATACTTTACAGTAAACTGGACACGGAAACACAATGTGATTTAACTGCTGAAGAAAAAGATAAGTACTATGCAGAAGTTGAAGATTTGATGGCTAGACGAAAGTATGCAATGTCTTTGCAAGTGAAGGTTCGTAAACCTACTCCAGAATACAAAATCACTCATCGCTTAGAGTCTTGGCAACAGTTGGCTACTATTATTATTAATGCCAACAAACAATTCTCAGCAGAAGCTCCAGATCAAGTAAGTTTACTATTGCAAAATACAGGTTTATATTTAAAGTCTTGTTACTTATGAGTAGTTGAGGTAAAATTAATTATTTTATTGTCTTACAAACAGAATTTGCGTATACAATTTAGTGTTTTTACTTGTAACTTTAAGCTATACACTTTGGAACATATGTTTAATCTTACGATTAAGCTCACTCGTGTGAGGTCATTAAAACTTTAAAAAACATAAACATATATATCAGGAAGACACACGACAGGTGCACACTATGGATTTGGGAGGGACAGATGCGGGTTGTCTATCTCGGCTTATTATCAGTGTTATCTTGTATTCTATTCACAGTGTCATGCCATAAATTTGATTGGAAGTTAAGTTTATCATTAAACAAATTGTTTATTCTTTTTGAATGCTTTATAGGCTATATTTCAAATTCTTTGATGGTGTTAATGTATCTGCCGATACTGCATCCATGTGAAAAGGTGTTGGTTTCTAAATCTGTGTATTGTTAGTTATTGTCCATTGAATGGCTTTGATAATTACTATTTTTTGCTTAATTTGAAAATAGTGCATACCTAAGTAAACTCAATGAAGTGCTCAAAGTGGCCACTCCTATTTATAATTCTTGTTCATCCTTTTTTAGTGTATTTGCAGAAACCGTTTTTAAGAGTTGGAAACATTAGAGATTATTTCAGTTGCGTTCACCCTAAGTTCAGAAATAGTGTAAGCCTTTCATAAAAAAAAATAGTCCAAACACATGTCTGGTCCTCGAAGAAGTTTTTCAGAAGTTGAGATCTTATGAGAAGTGTAGCTTGTGGTATCATCTTTTTCATGAATGTTTTATCTTAATATTGCACACCAATTTATAAAAAAATATGAAGTTTTTCGTACAAAGTGCTTGGTGGCCTTCGTGTAGCTGAAGGGTTAGCATACCAGACTAAAAAGCTAAAGGTCCTCGGTTTGAATTTTGGTGAAGTGCATGGATGTTTGTTTGGTTAGAAAACTATTCATTTCAGGTGATAGGAGCTTTTCACCTTAATACATATACAAGGGGCGTTAATAAGTAAAGAGACAAATAGGTGTAGTGTTAAAGTTTTTTTTTTATATATAGATCAAACTTTTTCTATTTTTCAACATAATCCCCCCCTACATTTATACACTTTTTCCCCTATAGCTTTTTTATGCCTTCAGCGAAAAATTCTTTACTTGGCATCGAAGCCAGACTTGCACCGCTGTCTTCACATCTTCATTGTTTTCAAATCTCTTACCTCACAAAAATTCTTTGATAGGTCCAAACAAGTGAAAATCTGATGGAACCAAATCAGGACTATAAGGAGGGTGGGGTAGGACTTCCCAGTTCAACCTTTCAATAGTTTCCAGTGTTTCATAAACTTTGTGCGGGCAAACATTGTCTTGGAGAAAAAACACTCCCTTACTCTGCAAACCCCGTCTCTTACTCAGAATTCAATTTTGCTTCCAGTTCTTCCCTGTAGTATTTTCCATTAACAGTGCGCTGACTTTCCATGTAGTCACAGAAAATTGGATCTTTAAAGTCCTAAAAAATGATAAGCATGACTTTTTCAGCTTTTGGTTGGGTTTTGAATTTTTTCCTTACAGGAGAAGATGCATGTTTCCATTCCATGCTTTGGCGCTTGAACTCGGGCTCAAAGTGATGTACCAAAGTTTCATCACAAGTGACAATTCTTTCCTAAAAAGCTTCTCCTTCTTCCTGATAACGTCTTTTCAGTTCCTGGTAGATTTGAAGCTTGACACTTTTGTGGTTGTCTGTCAACAGTTTTAGAACCCATGCGCATGTTTTGCGGTGTTTCAACTTGTCATGAATGATTGAGTGTACAGTGCCTACACTTGTATGAAAAGTTTCAGCTATTTGAGCCACTGTAATTCTTCGGTCTTCCTGAATAAGAGTTTCGATTCGATTTTCCATCAAAGCATTTGAAACCTCAAATCGGTCGTCCTGAATGTTGTACATCACTCACATTTGTTCGCCCAAGTTTGTACCGAACTATCCACTTATAAAAGTTTGCACGGTTTATACAACTTTCCCCATATTGTCTTTTCATTCTTGAATAAATTTCAGATGGTTTTGTTTCTTCAGAAAACAAAAATCTAATAACAGCACTTCCTAAGTGCAATCTTCAAGAGAACTTGTCATTTTCACGCTGACATTAAAATCATCCTGAATATACAGGTGTATGAGTTCTTGGTTGATATGGTGTATATTGCTCTAGTTTGTGTGTAAGATATTTTGAACTTAAATCCTGATAGTACACTAAAAAATGACAGAAGCTATGGTGGTTTGCAAAATTTGCTTGACAATGCTAGAACCATTGGTGATAGAAACCATGGCTAAAAAGCCCTTTAGCTTGTGAGGTCATTGTTTGAAAAGTTTAATTTTTTACTAAGCCGAGCTGATTTTGAGAAATGATATTTCATTAGATTTACCTTGGTAGTGGAAGTAACATATTATGTTGAACATTTTAAGTAAATAAAATGGTGGGTACTAGACACCCATTTATTCTGAAAAAGTTGAAACATTTAAAACTTATTGAGTAAGGTATTGAATTAAAGGTTTGAATAAATTCCAAGAACCCTAAATTATACATACAGTGTAAGAGATTACTTGAGTCAATCTTGGGAATAGAACTTTTAAAAACATCAGATTATAATTTTGGCTTTTTAATTCCAGGATTTCTTCCGCCCCATGAATTTACTGTATGAAGTTGATGGAGCCAATTGTGGTTTGGATATGGAAGTAGATATAGAAGATGGTGATGATGCCGAAGACGAAGAGGTTGATAAGATTAACACTGAAGTATCAGGAAATGAAAATGAAGAAGTTTCAGAAAACTTAGGTAGCATAAGTTTTTACGGTAGTATAGGGTTCAAGAGTTATGAGTTCACATTTATATCAATATCTAACAAATGTAAAATCACCCAGCTGTGGAAAATAACTTTAATGCTTAAAGTTTGTTATGGTTCATAATTGATTTTGTATTATCTTGTTACAACTATTATTTTTATTGAATTTTTTATAGACTTTAACTCATCATACAAATACAATCGAATCAGAAATTATGATTGTTTTAGTAAGAAGTATGATTAAGATAAAAAATAAATCTGAAAATTAAAGTCAATAAAATAATAACATCACACCAGTGACCAGACTGATAACACTGCGACAACAGCACACATTGTGTAGGAAATAGAGTATCATAGACGTTGTAAGGCAAGATATCTAACTATATTACATTGAGCGAAAAAAATGGTAGCGGCATACAACAGAAAAGAATTAAAAAACAAGTGACCTCTCTCAGCAAGTTTGAAAAACACAGATCCCAATATTACATTTCTATAGGTTGAGCATGATCGTTAAAAATGTAATAATTGCAGGATGTAATATATGTGAGTTTAAGGGAATTAGAATAATAAATAAGGGTGTAACGTAAAGGGAGGGGTATTGCAAAGTTTGGATGATTTAGGCTAAATTAAAATCACATTTCAATAGTAATTAACATAGAAATCAAAAGGGAGAATGCAGGTAGTTTTGTTTTTATTAGAAATAAGTCATTAGAAATTTGTTAAAAAAGGAAAATAGCAAAGTTAAAAAACAAAGACAATTAAGATAAGTTTTAAATATAAATAAATGACGTCATAAGAATATAGCCTCAAAATCAAGGTGTCAAATAAAACAAGACGGAAATTTAGCCTCAAACAAGTCTCATACAACATAAGAAAGCATTTCTGATTGGTCAAAATCAATCACGCGAGATGACGTCAGTGTGCGAAACACTACAGAATTGAGCTAGCGTCACCTCCACTTGGATTTGAGTCGTTGAACAGAGTAGACCTGTTTTTGGTGCATTGGGAGCGATGTTTCCCTAGTTATGGAATTTGCGGTGTTTCTTTAAGAAATACGTTTTAAGTTGTGTTAAACTAAAGGTAGAGACAGTGTGATCACAAAAAACATAAAATGGTGTAAGTCGAACAATACAAAAAAGAATTAGCGAGGTTGACAGTTGTCGAGGGTACGCGTTACCTCTACAAAGGACAAAGATGGCCGTTGAGAAATGGTGACTTGCAAAGTTGAACAGTGTTTTAGAGTAAGACAGACAGTGTTACAGTAAAAAATGAAAAACAGTGGAGATATTGAGGCTAAGTATTAAAAAACTATAAATGTGTTTTTTTATAAAAGATTTTAAAAAAGGAAAAGATTACATTAAATTAAATTCATTCTTTGTTGTTTGGTTTCAAAGTGCACTATAAATTAAAAATAATAAAATTATGTAAGTAAGTAAAAAATTTAAATAAATAGAAAATAAATCTGCATTCATAAATATTATAAAATCTATAAATTGTTGTATGTTTAAATTTAAGATTGCTGCGTGTGAATGTGAGAGTGATTGATTTCATAAAAAGGTTTGAAATATGGTTTGCCAAATATCTGTTTTTGTTACTTTTGTTTTTTAATTAATTGAAATGGAGCATTAAAAATTAAAAAATTAATGCCAACTATTATGTTTCGTTGATTCGATTCCTTTCCTTCCTGGTAAAGTACTTCATGGTAAAGATGAACCTAATAAAGTAAGTAAATTCAGTGTAGAGTTAAGTTAAAATAAGATGGCTGTGTGTTAGTTGGTCGACCGTAGTGATAAGTTTTGGCGGTATATTCTCTGTGTGTGGAACACAGGGCTCATACTTCTAAGATGCGTCGCCCAGTAGTTGCCAACTGTACACACAGATATTTAATCAGATTATATATGTAACAAAGATTTAACCGTCAGCTGTGACAAGCACAGATCTGGCAGGGCTACAACGTATTTTCAATTTGAGTGTTATGTTTGATTGTTTTTGTTGTGGTTAAGGGGATAATGATTTATTGAATTAAAGTATGATTAATAAATAAAGTAAATTACATAAATTGAAGATATAAGAGCACAAATAATTGTTACGTAGAAAGGAATATTTTTTTTATATAAAATCAACTTAGAGAAAACTTGTCAAAATTTCATTTTATTTTTATTTTTTTATTATTATTAATAAATTTGTTTTGTAAACGGCTTGCAAGGAGGCAGCACGTTACATAAATGGTGCCCGAACTGGGACCTTTGTAACAGGGAGCCTGCAGCACGTTACAAGGAAAGGTTTAATTATTTCTTTAAATAAAATATTTAGTTTTTAAATTTTCTAAATTTTTTGCAGGAATACGAGCAAAGCGAAGACGAAGTTCTCCGACTTATTTAGAACAATGGATGTCAGGAAAACGGAGATCAGCCAGAGTGAGAAGCACTGTACGTAAAGAAGAACCTAGCTTGGCTAGAACCTTGTCAAATCTTATTCCTGCAGCACTCTTGTAAGTGGTGGTTTTACTTTCTCATGTACATACAGGGTGATTCATGAAGTTATCCCCACACTTATACAGCTCATTCTACTAGTAAAAATAATGAAAAAAGTTCATATAAACATAAGTCCGAAAACGCTTCGTTTTCCAGATATCCACCATTTTGTTTTTTTGTATAAAATAATTCATATTTAGAGAACGGTTTGACTGATTGAGTTCAAACTTGGCATGAAGTTTAACCTGACAATGATATACTTCAAGAAAAATAAACGATTAAATCCAATCATGCGTTTCAAAATGGCGGTTGTTTGAAAATTTCAAACCTAAATTAATCCAAAACCGTACATTTTAACGAAAAATGTCAAGACACCTTTTTTGTAGCCCTTTTGATTCCCTATCGGATGGTGTAACCAATTGATTTCGAGTGGTTCAACCAAATATCGTTGTGTGGCATATGGTTTGAAAGCTTATTTAATTCTGAATCCAAAAAGAATAATAATTAATATTAAAACAAAAATAGTACAGCAAAATGGGGCAACATCTGAAAACACGATTTCGTTGTTTTTTTGGCCGCCGTTTTTAATCGGTTAAAGATATGGATTTGCATATTTTTCCTTGAAATTCTATATGGAAAATGATGTATCACATGACCACATTACTATTTAAAAAAACAAAGTTACATTTAAAATGTCGGATAAATGTTTTTAAATCTTAATAAAATAGTATGTTTACATAGAGTAGGTTCCTCAATCACATCTACCTTAAAATTTTCATTATATACGAAATATTAAACCGTTTCCAGTTTTAATTGTCACCCTGTATATAATAAGTATGTGATAGTTATACTCAATTGCTTATTTAGTTGGCTAACTCTTTGTTAACAGAAATGTATACTTTAATAAAAAATTATGATGTATGTATGTATATAAATACCTAAGATCATAAAAAAAGTAGTAATCAAAAAGTACTTAAATACAAAAAAATTATAATTTCTACAAAAATTACTATTCAAAGCACACCTCCCAAAAATTATAATTTTATTTTTATACCGATGTAGGTATATTAGATAAAGTTATTGATTTCACTATCATCTATATATATAAAATTCAATGTATGTACGTTTGTATGTTTGTCCTTTATGCGTTACCAAACCGTCCATCCGATTGCTTTGAAATTTTGCATAGTAACACAGGTTAACCCTGGGAAGGTTTTAGGCCATTTACCGAAGTCCTAGGACATTAGGGCTACGCCCCAGTGGCCCTCAAAGTTTCAATGTTAATTAATCTTATGGAAGGTCAATCTTAAGGAAGAAGAAGAAAGATTTCTTTTGATTTTATCAGGGGCACAAAAACAGCTGTTCGTATGAAAAGGTTAAAACAGCTGATTTTGATCAACAACTGATTTGGATCAAAAAATGAATATAATTTTAGGTTAGGTAAATCAAGCAATGAGCAGAATCCCATTATAATTTACATTGGCCCTCAGGGATACGAATTACAGGCTTTCAAAGTTTCAAATTAAGCAATAGCAAAGCATTGCCGGGTCAGCTAGTATATAAATAAACGGTTTCATTAACAAGTAACCAATAGGTTTTCTTGGATTTCAATTCCCTGACAACTTCATAAAGTAACCAAAACATAGTGAGAATTGATGCTCTGTACCAGGGAGAGGCATACTGAGTCTGTGTTTTGTTGAAGATGATAACAGAAATGCTGCCACTGTAAACCAGCTATGTTCCAAAGACAACATCCTTCGACCTTTTGCAAGAGATTGGAATAGGTTTAGTCGTGTTAGCAATCTAGTTAGCGAATTTAAAAAGGAAAAATGAACTATTGCACTGGCCCTTGTGGTAAGACCCAAGGTCGGGAGTAGCAAATGAACACCGATCATGGTACCCAGAACACGTTTTGGGGTGTCATTAGAAATCATATATATATATATGTGTGTTTGCACTCTTATGCGGCCGCATTTTAAGTCCGATTTGGTTCAAATTTGGTACAAGTGTTGGTTGTCTACGTCGCTCGGACGAGTTTGTTAGCTAAAAAAATCTAACAATCGGAAACACGTTTTTTGACCGGAAGTAACTATTTTTTGAGATTTTTCCTACGAGAATGAATTTGTTTTTGAGTTTTTTCTACAAATATAAAGTAGGATATTATTCTGCACATTTTGTTTTTTTACGCGACTCGTTTGGTTCCTCCAAAATCGATCAAAACGTAAAATACCATAGAAGTACCCGGTTCAAAGCCATGTGGTGGATTCTACCGTGCGATTGGCGTGAGAAGCACGCAATGTTTGTGTATTGAAGATATTCCCAATATTCGGAATGGCGTGCGAAGCAAACAATGCATTGTGTATTGAAGATAGTCCCAATAAGCGGAATTGAATGGCGTGCAAACTATTTTGCAGCTATTCAGCTCCGCCGTGAATAGACCTATTTCCCAAATTGTTGGTTAAAACCCTAAAACATAGGCCTATAAATTGTATTTTATAAATTTGCTCAACTCACATCAGCGGTTCAGCTGCGTGATCGAATTATTTTTACTTTCCAATGATTTCAGCAAGATGTTACCACCTAGTCACGCCGCTGCAGCTCCTATGCTTTACTTCAAACAAAGTTTGGCAACCGCCTGATTTCCCGAAAAAAAAGAAGACTATTCCATACCCATCCTACTCCTCCAACCTTTTACCACCTGATGCTTACGTGATTAACAAAAGTATCTTCCGAAATAAGCCATTGTGGAGCTTTGTGAAGGTTCTAGATAAGTTAGAAGCAACAACCACTTTCTACCAAGTTGTTCGAAGATCTTCAATAAGGCTATGAGGGTATATAGCCATATACATATACATATATATATACACATGTGTGTGTTAAAAACTAAAGTTTTTGGCTTTATGGGTTAAAGTCACAAAACGGGACAATTTCAGTCCCTTAAAAAAAAAAAAAAAATATGACAAAAATAAAAATGTTTATGTTTCTGAAACACTTTTTTCCTTCTCACTAAACAAATTGCGCGATAAAAAGTTACTATTTTTAGTGACTAAAATATGTTTCCTTTCTAAGAAATACAAATCGGTCACTGTCCTTGACCAGCTATCTTAAATATTGAATGCCAAATAAAAAAACAAGGAGATCGATAATCACGGCAAATACGGCATAGAATAAACGTTTAGATTATGTGATGACACATAACCAATATTCGAGCAGAGGACAAGATAAGTATGTCTTTTTTCTTATTCAACACTTGTCCTTGAAACAGCTGAACAAAGACCGACTAAAGTATAAACCTGCCTTTACGTTATTGACGCTATCAGTAGTCTGTTGGAAGTTTATTAGTGAACTTCAACTGCTGGCTTAGTTGAAATAATTTCAATTTGTTAAATTCTTCGAAAAATCACCTAAATTTAAGGTAACTAATAACAGTACCTTAATTGCATGACAAAACGGTCACATAAATATTTTAAGTGTATATTAAAATGTTGCTGTAACCAACGTGCCTAGTTAGTTGTGCATTCGTTGTCTTTATCCTAAACTCAATAGGACAAACCTATGTTACCTATTAATGCTAATTCACCGAGTTTTACTTGAAAATTACAAAGCGGTCACGTGCAAATCGGTAGCGTGACCGCCATGGTATTATGTGACCGTTTTGTTTATTTACCACTTTTAGTAATTATATATCCTTTGTTTGTGTTATATCTGGAATTATTAAAGATTTTGTTATTAAAGATTGTCTTGTTATACATATAACTCAAGAAGTTACTTTATTTTTTTTAAATATTACATTATTATAGCCAATCAGTACTTTGTTATGATTTTTCGTTTGTTTTAGTTATCAAAACAACTATTTTACTTGTCTTCCAGCATTTTCTAATCACAAATTTAAATTATTATCAAAACGGCCTTGATTGCTACCATTTGGTCACGATCGCTACTATCCGATCACGGCCACACAAATCGGTCACACATACGAAATCGGCAGTATATGTTTGATTCAAAATCTGATTGTATAATTTCCATACAGAATTATTAAATGAATGTTATTGGGTATATAGATATTATTAATTATACTTTTAAGCTATCTCAAAGTAATATTTTGCCGATTTAGCAAGCGTGACCGATTTGTATCCATTGATGCTTCGGTACACTAAAAGTCCATAAAAAATAGAAATTCATAGAATTTAGCTCAGCTACATATGAGATAAGGTTCCTGAACATGTTATTTACCTAATATGCTATTTATTTATATAAAATCAAATACTTAATTAAAATTTAATACTTAATTAAAATTTTTTTTTAAATTGTCCCATTTTATGACTTTGACCCATATATATATTTGTATATATATATATATATATTAAAAATACTACATTCAAAAGTAATACAATTTCAGTACGGTTTACTTTGTTCCATACTGTATTTAATATTATTGGAACAAAGTTCCTTAACGTGGGTTGTTGTAAGCGTTAACAAATAGAAAATGTAAAGTGTAACGAACAAAATTTTTATTAATTGGTTGCTATGGCAATGACAAATATAAAATAGGAGTAACGAAAAAGTGTTACCATATTGTTTGCTATGGCAATGAATGTAATTAAATTCAAGAAACATGTCTTTTCGTTCATCAATTTAAATTAAGAGAAGATCGGTTCCGTCCGGCGTAGTTCAGATATTATCGTCAAGCGCTGAAATACATTCAATAAACATAAAATGTTAGTTCATCAGTCTAGGCCTAACCTAAAATTATTGTGTGTATATTTAATTTATTTTACCTGCCTTAACGGCAACATACATGCAATAATTTTAGGTTAGGCCTAGAAAGTAATTTTAAGTCTAGGCCTAACCGAAAATTATTGTATGTATGTTGCCGTTACACACACACAATAATTTTAGGTTAGGCCTAGACTGATGAACGATCATTTTATGTTTATTGAATGTATTTACAATGAATGGACTTTTAACTGTGTTTACCATCTTAGCTTTGATGTTATAATTAATTCTACACCTTTATTATAATAATATTAAACGTATGGAAATAGTAAATATTTGTATAAAAAACAATCTAATAATAAACGGCAATTGAAAGATTAAAATTATGTGTTTATGTTGCCGTTAAGGCTGGTAAAACAATTGAAAAAAAGGCGTGATGAACTTCGTTCCTGACGGGGTCCCACAACAGCACAAATTTCCTTTTTTTTTTTCGAATATCTACCGAAGTTCCATTTTTAAACATGGTGAATTATATTTGTAGGGAACTTAGTTTATATTTAAAAGAGGATTAAAGTATATTTGCAGTCAGACATAGTGAACAGAAGAAGAAGAAAGAAAGCTGCACAGGTGCAATAGCGTACAGAAGTGAACTAGTATTTAAAAGTTCTTTGTGTTACGAATTAAAGAATTTTGAAGGTAATCAGCTCTGATTTCCAAACTTTTTGTTATGAAATGGAGCTAGAGTTTTTTTATATAATTATTTTGTAAATCTTTGATCTTTCAAAGTGAAAATGTACAAATTTAGTCTGAACAAAGTGATTAATTTGACTAAGTTTGGTCGGGAATTAATTCTACTCTTTTTTACTGATTGCAGACCAAGTAAAGATGATTCAAAGAAGGATGAATCTTTTCGTTTTGATGATTCAATGGACACAATGGATTTGTACAAACTGTTTGAAAACAAAGACGGCTGCGTCACTGAAGCCATCAGCAATGAAAAGATTTATTACACTATAACAGCTGAGGAAAGAGAAAGGTCAGTTGTAATATATATTATCTTGGAAAAAGATTATGGTAATTTTGGATTATAAAGTGCTTATAAGCTTACAGCTGATTACATGCCTGCTGAAAATATGTTTTCCTTAAACAATTGTTATGTATCGTAGGTATTACTATTTGTAACCTTACCTTTCTTCGTTATTATACTGATAATAAAATAGTATTTTCTAACATTTATTTCAAAATTATTTATTTATTTTATATATAAATTTACAGGCATCTCCGGTAGGTTCGTGCTGTCACTGAAATTTATTTATTATTTAAAAAAATATATAATACACGTTAAAATATTCCAATTTTAATACATTTTTTTTATGTTTTTGAAATAGGAAACACTTAACAATGTCCAGTTAAAGTTCAGTTAAATCACCATTGACTACTACTTACTATTTATCAGGCTTTCTTTTTATAATTATTTCTTCTAATTCCTTGATATTATCTTCAATTTACATCAGTTATCACTTAAAAACATTGCATTTCCTTCACACAAAAAAATAGGTAACCAACAATTTTTCTATCTCATTCCTTAACCAACAAACTGTTGTCTTGGTAACCATGTATGATGATTCCAACTTACTTCACAGCTGACATATATTTCTTTCCTTCCCTTTTGTTATACTTAAATGAAATAATCCTGCTTTCAACTAATGACTGAGATTGAAAATAGTTTATAAACACTTTAAAACAAAATAAATGTAACAGTCCTGAACATTGTTATTTGCTCAAACAACAGTCACAAAACAATAAATAAACACTCTTAGAAACTGAACTGTTGCAATTATCCTCTTAGAAACTTAAAGTTATTGTGAAACATAACTTGTAGTTTCAGTCATAGTGAAGTTTCTGTATAATAACATATTTAAGAAAATATAAATAACATAAAACATATGAGTTGAAACATTTAAAATTATGTAAAAGTCTTAAATCTTCTTATAGAAGACACATGATATGGTCCGTAAGTTGCTTCACTGTTGATTTCCTTCACATGATAAGTTGATTTACCTAAAGCCTTACATATAAGAAAAGGTCCTTGATAAATTTCAAATAGTTTAGCAGTCTCTCCGTAGAACTGATTAGATGTAGGATGACTCTTAACTAAGACTTTCTCATTAATTTCAAATTGGGTAGGATGATGCTTGGCATTAATCTTGTTGGATCTTTTTTCTCTTTTCTGTTGGATTCTTAGTCTGGTCGTATTTATTTTCTCTTCAATAGGTACATCCCTAATAAATGGATTAGTTATTATGGTCTCCCAAAATCTGGTTGCTCTCTCTCCAAATTGGAGTTCATTCGGTGTATACTCTGTTGTGTCATGGTACACTTCGTTTCGAAACAAATTTATGTGTTTAATATAATACGGCAAATTTCTGTGGTTCTTAGAACAATATGTCCTCAAACATCGTTTGATTTCCTTGATGGGCCTTTCGGCTAAGTTAGTACAAGGATGGTATAATGGATTGAACACCGGCTGGATATTACTTTCTTCAAATCTCTTTATCCACTTGTGGCTTTTGAATTGAGAACCGTTATCACTTTGTATCCTCTTCGGTATTCCATGTTATGGAAGGTGCAAGTTGAACATTTTTCTTATGATCGCTTCAGTTGTAGCGCTTCTTAACGTATACAACTCTACATATTTTGTAAAAATATCTAATACAATTAGGATGTAACTTACATTTCCTGGGCCTTTTGGCAGTGGTCCAATAATGTTGATTGCGAGTTGGTCATTTTTGTTGGTACAACTGATCCTGACTGCTGACCCATGTAGAGGATGAGTGTCCGTCTTACATTTCTGGCATATTTCGCAGGTGGAAATTATGATTCTGATTCTCCGCCCCATATTCTTCCATATAAAGGTTTCTTTTAGTAGGTCAAAAACTTTTTTCGCACCACAATGCAGGTAACTCTTATGGCAATTCCACACTAGGTTGGATATCAAAATTTAAGGTACTAATATCTTCCACATATTTTTATGATTCTTATATAAGATCTTGTTATGTATTTGATATTGGCGGCTGTAATGTTCATATTGGTTGGCTTTTTCTCCTTCTTCCAAGGTATCATAAATTAACCGTAATGTTGGGTTTTCTTTTTGTAACATTGGTAGGTTATTAAATTCCTCTAAGAAGTGAGGGTCGATTTCTTCTTGTAAATAAGTTATGTATAAATCATTAGAAGTTTTTGCTCTTGATCCTTCAAAACAATTCTGCTTAAAGAATCCGCTACTTTATTGTCTACACCCTTGCAGTGTTCAATTTTGAAATCATAGTCTTGTATGGCTATTATCCAACGGGTAAAACGGGAGTCTACAAGTCTTCAAGAAAGTAATGGCTTGGTTGTCGGTTTGTATTATGATCTTTGACGCTAGAATCAGATATCTTACTTTTTGCAGACAATAAACTACGGATAGCAGTTCCTTCTCCGTCGTTGTGTATCTCTGTTCGGTTGGCTGTAACACACGTGACACAAACACAATGGCTGCTTTCCTTCCATCCTCTCGGTATTGATACAAGTGTCCTCCAATTGCATTGTCCGATGCATCGGTTTGTAAATAGTTGGTATTGTGTATAATAGGATGTTCTAAGGCATTTAAAAATAAAAAATAACATTAAGGCATTTTAAGGCTTTTAAAAATAACTGCTTGGTTTTCTCATAAGTATCCTCATCTTCCTTGGTCCACAAGAATTTTGTCTTTCTTGATGTAAGTCTTAATAGTGGTTGTATCGTTTTTGAGTAGTGATCTAGAAACTTGTTATAGTAATTGATACATCCTAAGAAGGATTTTAATTGTTTCCTAGTTTTTGGTGCAGGGTATTTTAATATAGCATCTACCTCTAGACCAGAAGTGGTTAGAGTATACCCTAGGAAAGGTACAATATAAACGCACATATACTATATATGAACAAGTAAATTACACGTTGAGACTACGTAACATTAACTGCGTAGAGAGATTGCCGCTAACTGATGAGCCTCAGGTAGGCACGGCTCCATTTCCCTTTGTTGTTGGCTTCCGTTAGTCAGTACAGTATGTGGTGGGGGTTTGCTATTTTTACTACAGCCTGTCACAAATTCTTCGAACCCATTTCGCTTCCAAACCGTGCAAAGCCACTATTGGTCACGGAAAAGTCGCGGATTTTAGTAAGGGATCATGGAAAAGTCACGTATTTTGATGAATAGTCATGGAAATAAATTTTAAAAGCCTAAAACAAAATCATTTTGTACATAAAATATTTATAATATAAGATCTCTGAGCGCCGGATTGTAACAAATATAAAAAAAGTTTCCGTATACCTACACTATCGTGCGAGTGACACGTTGATGTTATAATTGCGTTCATAGCCCCGGGCTTCAAGATGATAAAATATTTTCCCTATAATAACCTGATTAGCTTTTTATAAGACATATCTAGCCTTTAAAATAATTTTGAGCATATTTTATTATGAAGCAGAGTAATTATGTGTTTTATGTTGTTTCAATGACTTTTTTGCCGAAACATGAATATAAACAGGAACAGCGTTCGGTAAGCGGAGAGTATGGGCGTAGTAGGGAACAGCGGAGCAGACAAGTTGCGGCGTAGTGATGCGCGATTGTTTGATACTCAAGATGTTTGAACAATCGAGACGATCGACTAAAACATCACGCAATCGCGTATCACTAGTTGGGTGTATTACTAAGAGAAGTAGACATAAGTGATTTTGTTTTCTGGGAACTAGTAGACACCCTGAAAGCGGTTTTAAATCGAACAATTATTTACAAGAAATTCTATATATATCTTTTTCCAAAGACTTCAATTTGTTCAAATAATCTTCATTAAGTGGAATACGACCAACAAAATACTGTCAGCAACGAAAGTGTTAAACGGTCCCTTTAACGTTTTTAAAGGACGATGAGAGCACATTATTTTGAATCGGTTCGATTTTTAGGAGACATTTTGATTGACATGTTTGTTTTGGACAAGTTTATTGAGCAGTAGATTTTTACACATTGTTTTTAACGGATGCGGAGCCAACAGACAGTGTAGACCGGGCTTAAATCATTCATTAATTACAAAAACTGCCATTTTTAATGAGTGCAAATTTTCAAGATGATGGATGCCGAACTATCGGGTCTGCCGGATTATCGAGGTCTTACTGTATTCAGTATTTATCTTGTATTATTCCATATTTTTATTTAGCCTTGTACAGTTTTAGTTAAATAAACTTTTGTAACTATTAGCTTTAGCTTCATTACTATCAATTTGTTTAGTTTTAATATTCTTTTATCATACAATGTTTTTTAAACTATGCGATTCGGATGATGCGGAAATATTGGATGATGAAATTGATTTATTTTTATTCTTTTCAAATAAAATATAAAACTAGGTTCTTGCGATGTTTATAAACTTATCAATTCTGCCCTTTAATATTATAATTTATTTCCATTTAAGACTTTAAAAATTCTGAGTTAAAAAGACTAACATGTAACCTTAATGTTTTAATAACTAAAGTATATGCAATTTTGCAGACTAATAAAGCAGGAAGGTTACTTTGGTACAGGCAGAGAATCCAGGGATATTTCAGATTTCCTCAGACTATATACTGGCAGCCATGTTAAAGATTTGTTCACGGCTTTTGTTCAGACATTAGCACCAAAATGGTTTCTACATTGGCCTACAAGTTTGATCCCTCTGTATATCAGTATATTCAGATTGCATATGTAAGTAATCAAGTGTTATTTTAATCATTCACTGATTTTTAGTTTTTTATACGGTGCAACTTAACAACTTTGTGATTTAATTATTCAGATTGTTTATCTTGTTTTCAAATGGTGAAGTAAATGAGAAACTAGCTAATTAGTCTTGTACCGTCCTAATATATTTTTGAAAATTGTCTGAATTTGTATACTCTGTGTTGTGTCTATTGAATTTGCAAAAGATTGTCTTCTCCGACAGGTTTATAGAAACCAAGGTATGTTTTTTTACTTTGAAGAAACTAAGATCCAAATAAATAAAAATCATCTACATACATTCGTTGATTTTTGTTTGTGTTTGTTTTTAGTTTGTCAATGTAACCTAAAAAAGCTAATACTCTTCAAATTTGCTAAGTAATGTTGCTATGGTAATGAATGTAAACAAACATGACGTGTTGCCAAGCTTTTTATACGAACAGCTGTTTTTGTGCGCTATGGTCTTGAGTCCATACAAAAGAGGCTGTTTAGTTTTTCCAAATTTGAAACTTTTTCGAGAAACTTTTCAAATATTTCTTTATATAAAAACCTAGTTTGGACTATTAGGAACATTTTAAAACAAAACATCTGGTGTGCACATCACACAACTTTCCTTACCAAAATAGATGCTGTATCAATTACCAATTTTTTCGAGCGAGAGATTGATGATACCATTTTCGAGTTAATAGGAGTATCCGTTTCGAAGAAAGCGGTACTAACTTCAAAACGGTTAATCCCACGGACCTGATTTTGGTCTCAATCGATTTCTCACCCCCAAAAATGTCAAGGTCGATACCAAACACGGCTAGTTTAAAAAAAGTCATTTTTGCCCCCAAAAAGGGCGTTTTTGGGGTCAATTTTTAAAAAAATGGAAAAAGTTGAGTGGGGTATCTTTTTTGACATTCTTTTGGACGCTGAATCGAATGAGACCATTTTCAAGTCGATAGGACCAGCCATTTCGGAGATACAAACAAAATAACTTTCGTTTTTGTAATAACTTTTTTCAACGAATTTTTAAGGGTATATAGCGTACATAGCGTGTTAAGGGGGTCTGAGTAGAGTATGTTAGCAAAGTTTAATCAAAATCGTTAGAGGGGTTTTGGAGTAAATACCAAAAATGTGCTAAAAACTGGTCCCACGGTAAGACACCACCTCCGATTTGCTTCAAATTTACATGGGTTTAATTGTTTACGTGTTTGAAGATATCCTGTAAATTTCAGTTCGATCCGTCCAGCCGTTTGCCCTGTGCACTCCGGACACACACACACACAGACACACAGACACACAGACAGACCAATTGCCAAAAATGCATTTTTTGGACTCAGGGGGCCTTGAAACGTAAAGATATTATGAAAACTCGACATCGAATTTTTGGGTCGATCGCAATACTTACCTTACCTAGTATAGGGTAAGGAAAGTAAAAATAGCCTAATTGGTCCAGCCGTTCTCAAGGGATGAGCTTACAAAGGAACAGCAATTCATTTTTATTATATAGATTAAAAAAACACTAAACAGACCTGTCATGTAAATAAAACAAACACAAATAACAATACCGAGACAGATTTTAAAAACATTACAACATAATTTAGCAAAACGTTAAGAAGTTTTCTATCATAAAACATGGCAACAGTGGTTATCATAACTTATTGCTAACAGTTTGACCTACAAAATTTATATGAAGAGTGAATTGACATCTCAAAAATATTAAAATGGTTTCAGTTTAAACTTTACTATGGAATATAAATGATGCTGGAATAGTTATTTTGTTAGATTAGAAGACTTTTAGACCTATATAAAACTTTGGAGAGGAATAGCTCAGATGGTAGTCTGGCCAGGTCAGGCTGTCACAGTTTTGAATCCTATTCCACTCCCTGACTTTAATTGTGCCACGGGCACCAAGTAATGACACTAAACAATGGAAAAACTTTTATAACAATTTTACTTTGTTCTCTTATAAATATACCAGCGAACTGTTTAGAACTTTTGGATGTTTTGTTACATAGCATATGGAATTATTCTGTAATTTTGTAGTTCCTTACGTATCTATTCTATTAAAAGCTCATTTGATTACAGGTCTCATAATATCAGAAACAGTTTTAACGCTGACTTCAAAGTGAAATTAGAGTTAGGGAAAGCCATACTTTTATTTGGGGAATTACTGCTAGACAACTGGATAGAGCATGGAAAGAGTAAGGGCAAACCCAGTCCTTTGGGTCATCAGTGAGTATGATATTTTATTAATTTAGAAAATATATTTCTTGAAACATGCTTTAACCTTTCAACGTGTGACTTTCTATGAGAGAAACTCCCACTGCTGCGGGACTTTTTTAAGCTTTCTGTAGTTATGAAACATGTTTGTATGAAAACGTTAGTAACTAACTTATTTTTTTGGAATATTTTAATGATTCTTTTACTTAATTAAACAGCAGATTACATTATTTTTGGTAATATCAATAACACATGAGTTTATTTGTTATAACATACTTACATACCAGTCAAAAGTTAGTTTTAGTGTGGTAGTCTTATCACAAAACACATACCTAATAAAACACTAATAAAACCAATATAAAATATTCAAAACACGATTTCCGAACGTATTCAATCAACTAACAAACATAAAACACACTATAAGTGAAAAAATTTAAACAAAGATGTAGTAGAGACACATTGTCACAAACTTGTGTGGTAAAACAGCTGTTGCACTGGTGAACTAATTTCGTCAAGAAATTCAACAGAAGTATCGTATGTTTTTTTTTTTCAATAAGCCAATTATGCTACATTATGCTGAAATATCGATCGCTTCGAGATAATTTCAAGTTTAGGTGCTAGATGGAATGTTCCTGAGGGTACACTATACGTCAAAACGCGTTGAAGGAAAAGAAATCCCGGCGTATCACGTACGGCAAAACACGTTGAAGGGTTAATGTAATCATTTTTATTTGCAAAGTGACCATTTGTTATAAAAGGAGAAAATAAGCTAGACAAAACTAATTTGCTTTAGACTCATTAATGAATTTCAAGGAGGGAAACTTATGCAATGGTAAAGTAAAAATATTTTATAACCCTTTTCCCTAGATAATGAATCTGTACTAGTGTGTCATTTACAGACCTCTTAAATCCTACAATTTGATAATTTCATTCAGTTTATGTTCAAACCCCAATAATTAAAAACTTACTTTATATTCATTAAATTTTTACCCCATTTACTAAATATAAGATCTGATCAAAAAGATCTAGGACTGATTTTTTAACTTATTGAAAAATATTACAAGTTATTCAAGTTGCTTTTTCGCCACCTCTCCCTCAATGGTGCTTCTATTTTTTCTAAGCATGAAGAAAATGCATTTTGCAGAATCGAGTCAAATCTTCGGTCTTTGATGGGAACTTGAGCCTGGTGTGTAAAAAAATCGGCAGGTGCCCAATCAGGCGAGTACAAGGGTTGAAAAAGAACTGTCATACTATTTTTTGGACAAAACTTGTGAAAAAGTGCTGAATAAGTGGGAGTATTGTCATATCCCATCCACCATTGGCACCAAAGTTCTTTCAAACAATTTAGTGCATTCGTCTCAACACTTTAAAATAGTGAAAACTATTGTTTGATCTTGTTGAAAGAATTCATGACGAACAACTCCCTTGTAGCAAACAAAAAACAGTTAACATGGCATTGAAATTTTATATTTACTTCTTGAGTCTTGGCAAACTTTTGTTTTTCATTGTGATGGTTGGACTTTATTATCTATGCCTTAACAGTAAACACATGTTTCGTCACACGTTATATTCTTCTTAAGGAATTCATTATTGTTTGCCCTCTCAACATCATCATTACAGGCTTCACCCCTTTGTAGTTTTATATCCTACATCATGAGGCAGAGTACAAGCTTTGCTGCAACATGTCTCATTCCCAGTTTTTTTTTTGTTAGTTCTCTTGATATATATATCACTCAAAATGTTTTTCTCTTCGGCCATTTCTCGGATAATTAATCAATAATTTGACTATCGAAGTTAATTCACTTGCTGTGTTTAACACTCGGTCGATTGTTGTTCGGAAAGACTGTTGCCCTTCCTTGATCCTTTTAAATTATTGATGGCACCTTAACCAACTCAAAACATCTTGCACGTAAGCAGTTTGCATCATTTGAAAAGTTTCTGTGAACAATATTCCAATTGCACACAAAACTTGATGCTAACATGTTGCAATGCAATGCAACTCATCTCAAAATATCTGAAAAAATGTGTTTACAGAAACAACTGTAAACTGTTCTGGACCTTGTAAGGGCTCATGATATATAAAGGTGTGTATATGCAGAACACACACTCTAAACTAGTTCTATGTAAACCAAAGCTTTGAGAAACTAAAAAAATCTCAACTTCTATGTACTATCTAACCTTTAAAAATAAAAAATTACTGTAAACTGTAGATAAATATTGGGTGGGGCATACAAATAAAGCAAGTGAATATAAAATACAAGGAAAAAATAAATTTTTATGAACTGTATTTTAGCTTTTTGGGCGGAGAAATGTCATCGTTATACATAGGAGATCTACAAGATCTTTGTTACGACAGCAAAGACAAAGAATTCATCGCCCGCTGCTGGTGGCTGGAAGCACTTCTATTTCTATACAAAGGGGATTTGGACGGGGCTATTCATTCCTTTCAATTTGTAAGTTTTGCTAAAATAAAATTTTATGAAGAGTAGTCAATTTGAAATTGCCCATTTTATCGTGGGTACTATTACTTTCCTATTAATTCTAATTCAAAAAAAAGTTAGGCACCTTGGAATTATTTTTTCTAAAATTAGACACCTGTATTACTTTTTCATGAAATTTAAATCTATTTTGCAAATTTTGAAAAATACCTTCCATTTTCTAATACGGCGGCCAACTTTAAAATTTCTTTTGGAAATCCCTAATTTCTATAATGTTTTCAAACTATACACTAATTGAAAAAAATTCATTCTAAGCTATTTTTTTGTCAAGAGTTAATAAAAGAGTGTTTCAAAATTGTAAGATTGTGGCATTTTTTTTAGGCGATTTTCCGTGCTTCACATTGCAACATTTCACCTGAAGTTGGGCTGACATCGGGATCAATTTTGCAATTTCTGCCAAATAGGTTAAAACATACATTGTTAAAAATTCTCATTTTAGCGGCCACTCATTGATTATGAAGCTCTAACATCTGCCAATGCTAGCTAGAGCTTGAGCTACTACAACTTTTTTTCATGTAAACTGAACTGTGTCATCACACATGCTTCACCAAATATGTGTGATCCCTATTTATAAATTTTGAATAACATCTTACTTTCTAAATTACTTTTCGGAACTTTTTACTTTTTAGAACTAACAAATATATAAAGTGAACGCATTTTTATTGACACAGAATTAATTCTGATGAAATCAAAGTTTCAGTCCTATAATTTAAATCACAAAAAATATTTAAACATTCTAAAAAATCATTTAACCTAATTTATTCTTTGCTCTGTTTAAAAAGAAATGAATTAATAATCTGTACAATTCTTTATAAAAATATCTCATTTTATGAATTTTTGGAACATCCTTAATCATGTTGTAATTTGATATCGGAATAAATATTAATATTATTTTATTTCTGGCACTTAACTCTTGACTCATCCTGTAGAAAGGGGGTGTTCTTCCGTGTTTCTTTCTTTGCTGAAACAAGAGATAGTAAACCGATCAGAGATATTTTGAACACCCTATATATTTAAATACTTGTTTGTAGAAAATAATTTTCCCAAATTTGTAGTTGAAGTTCTAAAAAATTCAAGAAAACCTTTCTCCGTGATGCCTAAAGAAGCTGGATTATGTGAAGCAGAGGTGTTTGTTAAATATTATCTAAGATAAAAAAATCGTCATTGATCAAAACCTGTTGAAATATTAGAAACTTTTAGGTTTAACATCTGCTAAACAGAAGAAATTCAAGATAAGTTTAAATAGTCAATGTATTCATACTTCAATAATTATTAATCTGTGTAATCTTTTACAGTATTATAGTGATGATCGATTGGATACAACAGAAGTGAAACTTCGCAATGTGTCAATACATTATTTGATCAATAAAAGTATAGTAGAAGACTTCTGTATTTCTCTCAACAGGTAATTTATTCATATTTTATAATAACTAATTATATAGCCATTAATAGTATGAATTTTTTATAATTTAATTTTGGATTGTTTAACCTTTGAGCTGATGAGCATAGATTTTTCATCACTATAATATTTTATGTGACTGGTTAATGCTGCTACCTCGAGTGTCAAACATTGCTGTTCATTATTCATGTTATATCTTATCTTCTAAAGCGAGAGATAATTGTCTGTCTGCTAAATGGATCTGGAATCTCCGTCTAAGGATTATTGATTTTTTGATTTTATATGAGGCTTTTGGCCACGAGAAATCGATTGGAAATGGTCACCAGTCTGGGAAAATTCGTTTTCTACGACTTTTTATTAAATTAAAAAGTGAAATTTGTCCATTTTAAACAATACAAAGCACAGCTGATGCAAATGTTTTCAATGTCATTACAATAATCATCTGTTTTCTTGTAAACGAAGCACAGCTGATGCAAATGTTTTCAATGCCATTACAATAATCATCTGTTTTCTTTTAAACTGTATTTTATTAGAAGTAAGCCTAATGTTGTATCTATTTATAGTTACCATGGCAACGAATACTTCTGCTAAATAAACATACCTTTTATTTAGTTGTTTAATGTTATAGGCCTAACCTAAACGATGTTCACGGAAATTTGCAATAATAGTTATTGACGTGAGCGAACTAGGCCCTGCTTATAATCGAGCTTCAGCTCGGTCTCCTGGTACTATTGTATAAAAACAAACGTTTTGATGATGGTTTAGACATCATAGCCCAATATGTAGATACATCCCAGCTTGCATTATTTGTCGGTAAAAGATTTTTTTCTAGGAATGTTAGATATTGTATGAATAGTCTGAAACTAAGTTTGCGACCTTGAAAGCTTTGGGAAAAACTTTTGGTAGGCGAAAAAAAACCTCAAAATTTGGGCACTTTTTCGGTTTTTTGCTCATAACTCAAAAACTACTCGTCCTATGCCTTGCAATTCACAATGTTGGCAGAGTTGATGAAATTTTAAATGAATTTATTTATAATAAACTTGTTCCAATTGTAAAAAGGTGTGTTGCAAGTCTTCCGGCTTATTGGATTTCGAATGAGATCCGTCAATTAATGAAGATTTTGAATGAGATCCGTCAATTAATGAACTATCGCGATTCCATTTACCGTAAAGCAAGAAGAAAAGAAAACACAACAAATTTTATCGACCGTGAACTGTATTGCAGTGTTAGAAATCTTGTAAAACTTTAAATATTAAACTTTAAAAATCATTATTCACATTCTTTATTTAATAATAACAAATCTTCTGCTGTGTTGTGACAATGTGTTAACAATTGTGCATGGGTAAAGAGCAACGTTCTGTCAGTAAACATATCCCCTCGAATCAGTTAAATCGTTTTTTCGTGTAGTTGATGACGTTTTTGTAAATAATCACTTAATGATGTTATAAACAGGGTGTCTAGCAACAGGGAAAATAGGGAAAACCTGGAAAAGTCAGGGAATTTTACTTTTCTGGAAAAGTCAGGAAATTTAGGTTAAGGTCATGGAAAAATAAAATTTCTAAGGAAAATAGTTAAAAATAACTATTTACAATCATTGATTAATACAATTTTTAATTGAGAAAATAAACATTAAAGATAAGATGAACTTCTAAATTAATCAATAAGAAAACTATGTATTCTGATACGTAAAAACAATTATTGGCAAGTTAAGCATGTGATTGTGGCAGCTTGTTCCAATGCACTTGCTTTGATATGACTTTGAAACCTTTTTCTAACGTTCTATTTCTAAAAATGTTAGTTTTATAATTAAATGTTTTCGAATTTGGGTATCTTTGTATCAATTAATGAAATATTCAATGCAAATCTGTACCGGTAGCTGGATTACAAAAACCAATTACTGTAGTTATTTCTTTTGTTATAATGTAATAATATATAATTTGAGTAATTCAATATTTATAGTCATAAATGCGTAATTTGCAACTGCTGGTGGTTGGTACATTAACATAGATAGTATTAAATATTGAACTGTTATAATATTACCGTGTTTAATTAAATATTTAATTAATTCCCTAAAAATTTATTTCCTTACCAATATAATTTGATTGATTTACTAAAATTAAAGTAGCATGATTTTGTTTGTGCTTTTTTCTAAAATTTGTCAGGGAAAAAGTTATTTAGTCAGGGAAAAGTCAGGGAATTTCAAAAGGTCATATCACTAGACACCCTGTATAAAGAACACCTAGTATTGTAAATAATACTTTTAACTTTTCTATGGTTTTAGCCACGGATGTAGTTAAAACTCTTTGTAGATTAACTTCTAATGCCGTAGGTGCTGACGGTATTCCAGTTGGTTTTATTAAGGGTACTATTGCGTCTACTTTGCCAACTATTATAATGCTCACACTGATTGAATGAAACCCCAAATCACAAATAGAAGAAACAAAAAACAATAATAGAACAAAGTAATAAAAAGTTATGTTTATTGTACTACCCTTATGCACATTTCAATGACATAGTCATCATCCTCAAAGGACTTTAACACTGCTCAACTAAACTAGTCTAGAGTTTACTCCGTCCTCCCCACTCCTCTCCGTTCACGCCCAATGACAATGCGTCTAGGTAGGTAGTAGGAGGAGCTAAACCTAGACTAGTTTAGTTCAATAGTGTTAAAGCCTTCTGTGGATGATGACCTTGTCATTGAAATGTGCATAAGGGTAGCATAATAAATATAACTTTTCACTAACTTGTTCTGTTATTGCTTTTTGTTCCTTTTATTTGTAGTTCAGTGTTTCATTCAATCAGTGTGAATTTTTCGTCATAGTGCTCTTCAACCTTTGTTATTATAAAGCTGTTTAATGCTTCATTAACATCAGGAGTGTATCAGCTTATATGGAAGTCCGCTTTGGTCTGCCCCATTGGTAAAAAGTCTCATCACTCACGTCCTGCCTATTATTCTTTTTAGACCTATCAGTATTCTGCCAACCTTATCAAAAAGTCTCGAACGAATTAACATCTTTCCTTGAACAAAATAATATTCTCAGTCCACTTCAATCAGGTTTTCTTTCTGACAATAGTACTACTACAGCTCTTCTTTATGTAACCTTGATGTAAGAATGGCGATGGATCACAGAGAAATAACTATCGTAGCTCTATTTGATTTCTCTAATGCTTTTGATTCTATTAATCATTCATTGTTGCTAACTAAATTAAAAAACATCGGACTGGAACCAGTGTATACATCATGGATTCAGTCATATCTCTCTGAACGAAGGCAGTGTGTCAGTATTGAGGAGAGTAGGTCTAGCAGGAGGGATGGACATCTTTAACTTTGGTGTGAGATACATTAATTCCTCAGCTACAAGGCTATCCTATAAAGCTTTTTTTTATTGTATAACACGTATTACATTTTATAGTAGTGAACTGACATAGTTAACGGTAATAAAAGTTAATAAAAACAAATACACTGTTTTAGAAAACAATTGCTCACAGATGTTCAGAGTTATTACAAAGAGAAGAATTACGAACAGATGGCTGAGATATTGCGTGAAGTTTTAAAGCCCGATGAACACAAGATCAACTTGGAGGTTGTTCAGCCTTCTTTGGATAGGCCTACCCAGTTTCAGTTGTTACTTGAAGCTTGTTGGGAGCTGAAAAACTATGAAGTGAGTTTCATGAACTATTTATTGCTCATAGTATTTTATTAATGGTGATTTTAAATTTTTTAAATTGTCTATCTGGAGGACATTTTGACAGTATGTGTCAACTCTCTTAAGTGAAAAATGAACTAGGCCTAGGTTTTAGGCATACGTGTTTCTACGTGACAACAAGAGTTGATACATTCTCTCGAAACATCGTGTGTTGTATAAGTTTTCTTAAAATTTCAGTTCTAATTTATATTTATTATTTTTTTTTTTTTTTGTAAAGTTGACTAAAGTAAGAAATCCATATAATTTCTATGTATTTTAAAATTTTGTGTGTTAATATGTTTTGTAAGTGTTATATAGTTAGTTCTCGTTTGATTCACATGCTTAATGAAACTAAACATTTTATTAACCCTAAAACCGGCAGCTTTAACGAAAATGGATTTTTTGGCGTGTGCAAGCATTTATTCAAAAATTCGCCAAAAATAATAAATGAACCCCAATCCAAAAGTGTTCTGTAGCTTTTTTGTAGAAATAGGTTAAAAAATTGTATATATGCCAGTAAAAAATGATAGATGTAAAATTTACAAAGTTATTAGCTCCAGAAACAAAAAATGTTCAGTTACAAAAAATAAAAGTTCAACTTTAGGTCTACTTAAAAAGTAGTGAACATTTTTTGTAATTTTTTCTATAAATGTAAAAACGTTTCGGAATTTAGTTCTAAGTAGAACTGTATATAAACATTTAACATTTTCAAATTTTTTATTTTGAAAACACAATGCTAAGTTTGCCTACTAATATATATGCTTTGCCCAAAAATTAAATATTGTTATAACAAAGTGTAGAGATTAAATCAAGGAATTGAACTGTATACTTGTAAATTATCTTTTCATAAAAGTGTTTGACTTAGAATTATTTGAACAACAAAAGTGAGAACAAATATAGAAACCTCGCGTCCATACAAGCTATACGAGAAGGCGGCGAAAACTCCTATGTCTACCCATGTTAAAAAGTATGTTAGGGTTCAAATTCAAACATAGGATGAGAACGTAATAACAATCACTTTCCCACGGCCCTACACAACAAACTGTTTAAAGAAAACATATTTGGTTTACAGGGAAAGTTAGCTTGAAGCATTATTTTTATAAAGATACCAAAATATTATAATACACAGCTATATTTTTCTTTTTAAAAAAGCCCCACTTATTGGGCGTCA
>JAGFPH010001530.1:150162-188920 GCA_018207615.1 Philaenus spumarius | reverse complement strand
TACTTTCTTAGTTTATTTTACAATACATTTGGGACAAAATGTTACAATATCTCTAAAAATAGATTATGGTCACACAGGTATCACGTGTAATAAGTAAGGCTGTTTATTGGTTGGAAAACTGACCAATTACAAGGATATACAAACCGCTCCATAACTTCCCACCTATTTTTGATTGAATGGAAGTTTTGGATAGGGGAAATTGTGATGAATCCATCAATATATAGGTTTAACTAAGAAAACCTACTGGGCGGGCTTTAGAGATATTGACGAAAGTTGAGTTATTTCATTATGTTTTGTATGAATATTCGGGCGCCGATTGATTTGTAGAAAACTAATAAACTGCAACGATGATTACGTATGTAAATATACGTTTTAGAATAAACATTATGTACCGTCTGCCGATTCTAGGGTTAAAAAAGGCGGTACAGTAGTTTCTGAATTTTAATATTTTTTTGCTAAAGAATGAGAGAAAATGTATTGTTAACATAAATTTTTACAAGAAAAATTCAAATACTGTAAACTTTTAGATACATCTAGAGTATAATGCTTTACATTTCCTATAGGATTGTTTGAAATGGGGAGAAGTATTTCTAAACGAAGCGCTCAATCACTACAGAGGTGCATTAAACCTAGAGGATGGTTTAGCAGACAGGACTAAATGGTGCAATATTATAACAAATACCCTGGAGTTGTTACTCTGCAGTATTGATGATGGTGGACTAAAAACTAGTAAGTATACTTTACTTAAAGTATAATTTGTATTGTGTACAGTAATTATTCTTCATATCCAAGTTCTCAATAACCATTATCATAATTTCTAATTCATTCAAATAAATAGTAAAACATCAACTTACATTCATTTCACCTCACTAACATACCACAATTAACTATACTACAAAAACTCAGCAATGTCAATACTAAGCTATAATATAAAAAATCTCTTAAAGTGAGTTATTTAAAAGAAAATAAAGTGAGAACAAGTAGATATGAACTTGCAAAAATTAAAAAAGGACGTTAAACAATTGAAGATGAAATTTAAAGAGAAAAATATTGCAATTAGGAAAAATAACAAACATTTTTAAATCTATGAATAGCATGTACAATTTTGTAAAATCACACCAGATATTTACTGACTAAATGTATAAAACAGTCCCTGTCTTTTATATTATACCAATATTGAGTTAGCCAATAGCAATTTTTCATCTTGTAAAAGATTGTAAATATTAAAACGGCTCAAACCTGAATACTTATTATCTTTAATTTGATTTATAACTGCATATTTTCCCTAAAATAACAACTTTCCAATATCCTTAATTCCATTTATACCTTCATATTTGTTCCCAAAATCACAAATATTCAACATGAAACATATAGAAGAAACCAAATAAATTGAAATTAGCAAAACTTTTACTGTAAGTAGTTTCAGTAGGTTCTTTAACTACAAATTAAATTAACAAAATGCATAATGTCTACCCCTTTTCCTTCAAGTTTCATTGCTTTTGTATTTGTTGCAGTAAACGTTTTGGAGCAATCTAAAAAGATACGTCTAACTCAATCGTTAAGTCACACCATTTGCCATCAAGTAGAAACTGGAGAAACTGATATTCAAATAGAAACCACAGACACATGGATTTTGATTTATTTACTCATCAAACAGTAAGTATAACAAAATGTTTTGAAAAACTATGATTGTGAAAATTGAAACTGAAATTAATGTTTTAAATAACAAAACAAACAATTCTTGCAAACAAGTTTAATTTGCAGACTTGTCACCTCGTCATGAGTAGGTTAGGTGACTATACAATTCTTATTATTAATACAGTAGAGTCCCACTATTCCGAACCCCGCTATTCCAAAAATCCGCCTATTCTGAACAGAGTTCAGAAAAAATACCGATTTGTTAACTTAAAAACCAGATAAATTAAAAAGACTTTTGAGAAAAAACGTACATTTATTGTTATTCAAATAAGTATAATAGAGATGTACATAGAGCCTAAGCTTGATGAAATGCCTGAAACGAAATTGAAATGAAAGCTGGGGTTTCCTTCACATTTTCAATCCGTTTTGCGGTAAGAAAACTACCGCAACAAGCGTCAGTTGAAAAGAATACCAGGTCCATCAGAAAGAAGGAAGGATTAGATACAACAGGTAGACACTAGTAGTGTTGTTGCCACTGCCAGTTGCGTTCATCCGTTTTTCTCCTCTGTTTTCGTTATCTCGAAGGAATTTTATTTTTTTCTCGTTCTTTTTTAAAGACGAAGCGGTACTAACAGCGGGATGACAAAATGGATAGTTCGAACAACCTATTACTTCCCTTCCGTTTTTAGAAGAAAACGGAATCGTAACGCAACGGAAGGAAAAAACGGATGGTTGACTAAGGCATTAGGTCAAAAGCATTTGTCGCGTCTACGTGTGATGTGAGTTCAGTTCGAGAGTTCACCTACTCCTTGCTTTCCTACGAGCCGATCAACACTGAATAGAAAAGGCACTAGCAGATGTTCCCGTACTTAATTTAGCCTTAACAAGTCAATACGTTGATATTATTTATGAAATCCGCCTATTCTGAATTTCCGCTTAACTAAACGGTATTCGGTCCCAATTAGCTCGGAATAGCGAGACTCTACTGTATATTCTCACAAAAAAAAAATATATATACTATTAGGCTATTAAGATAGGAAAGTCATTGCAATGGGCGCGAAAATAAAGATACATTTTAAGAAATGATCATTATCTTGTAAGTTTATTGCACTATTTTTACACTAGTGAGTGGGTGACATTGTTCCTGTATAAAATCTCATGCTTACAAATTCATGATATTAACTTCGGTAGGTTGCCAATCAAATGGTACCAATTTTATATCATCTGAAAGAAATTTTATTAAATTCGGATTAGCTGTTTTTTTTAAACATATATTTTCATCTACTCATTATAAAACTAGTTACTACGAAACCGTTGGGATTGCAATACATTTTTTTTATAGGTAAGTTATTGTTAATATTGTACCGATTGAAATAATTTGATAAAAGGAAAAAATAATTTGTTTTATAAATATTGAAATATAAAAAACAATACATTATAAATTAATCTATTTGAAGTAATATAGGGCGAAACCAAAGATGAATTAATCATTAGCATGGGCGGATCCAGCCAGTTTTCAAGGAGGGGGCTGTCTCCTATCCGCGGGGGGGAGGGGGTATTAATTTTTTTTTAAGACTGTTGAAAACGTCTTTTTAGACTATTTCATAAGCACCCATTTTGATTTAAATAGCCGTATTCTATAAACTTATTTCACTTTGTTTCACTAAATTAGAACAACTATACAAAACTCTCACAAACGTATAGTATAGACTTCCAGCCAGACGCGAAAAGGTAACCGCAAACGAGCCTACTGTCGCGAGCACGGAATAAGAAGGGCGAGAATTTTTGCGCTGTTGCCAGAAATGGGACTGGCAAAGCGAGGAGGGTCGAGAATATTTAGTGGGTGAAATATTCGATACAAGTTGTGTTTGAGACTACTCAATTGATCAGTCTGCCACTTAGACGATTAAACAAAACGAAAATATAATAACCCAAAGGAGGGGCTGCAGCCTCCACATCCCCCTACGAACTAGTATTAGTTATACTATACTAACTAGTAAAATCAATAATTAGTTGTAAATGTAAGCTATTGTTATTATTATTATCAATAACAATAGTTTATGTTGTACTGGGAACTTGATCTTGTGTCCCACTTCTTGTTATTTATAAATTACATGAACTAGGATTCAAATAAGAAAAAATTATATAATCTAAAGAAAACCTAGCGAGGAATAAAATGTAAAGTTACTTATCTAACCAATAATCCTTCATAATAAGTTGTCATGTTTTGAAGAGTTGCATTTAACTTATTTTACATTTTTTGGAGTGCTTCTAGTGTGCACTCATCATTTTCTCCGTCAGTCATGACTCAGAAAAATACATTTTTTTCAATTACACATTTATTTCTTTTATCTTTCATAAAAAAAATTATTAAAAAGTTGTGTATTTTATGATTTTATTTCAGTGAAGAAGAAGAGAAAAAAGACTTGATGCCTCCTCAAGAAAATGATCTGCTACCTAGATCTTTACGATTTTTGTTTACAGCACATGAATATTTTGGAAGGTTTGGTATATCTTAAAATGTTGTAGACAAATTTTATTATTAGATCTGAGCCAATTATATTAAGGAAGTGTTGCCAATACTTAAAAGTGATACTTTATTAACTCCTGCTGCATTCATAGGAAATATTTAAATTATCTTATGATTCATAATTATACAAATATTTTCATAACAAGGTATATTAATTAAGAATAGATATAATGTATGTGTTTGTGTTTCTTCCTCTTTTCTCTTGGCCTGGATTGCTAAATTTCTTTTAAGTTAGTGATCCTGTTAATCTTTTTCTGCCATTTTTTGCACCTAGTTCTAAACCGAATTCTAAAATTAAGACTGGCTCTAGTAGATCAAATTAACCACTTTAACAAATTCATATTAATTCTACACAAATTTTAAATTTTGATCATTTTAAGTTTGAATTATATTAAAAATCTTTTATTAACCCTCAAAGTGGTAAACTGCAGTCTTGACTGTAGTCTCTCGGGCGCAAATGCAACCCGCTCGAACCTTAGCTAGAATTTGCATAATCGATAATTTAATCCACTTAAAATCATCCAGTCGTAATAAAACTGGCTCCATTGGAAATAAATAAATTAAACTTCAATTTTTGTATTTACAACTTTTTCGTAATACGTATATTTACATATGTAATCGTCGTTTTAAAATATGGATATCGTGCTACAGCTATTTCCGCGGGCGAATCTGCATACAATTGTACTGTTATTTCCCACTTCTTCAACGTTGAAGCCCCCCTACTGAAGTATTTATATCGAGATTATAAAGCTACCATTGGATTCTTCAAGATTTTATCTTTCTAATGGTGCCTTCCAATCAGATGTCATTATTTTACAGGATTTATTCATACAATGTCTGTAAACCCTTGCGATTGGACAGGTTTTCAACCAATGAAACAGCCCATTTGTCAACAGATATTACATCTACTTTATCAAATGTTTTGACAGATTGTTTTACATTATGTTGTAGAGAAAAGACTGACCTTTCTAACGGTGGGAATTGAACTAGAATAAACCAGTTTTTTTGTTTGTCTAGACAAGACAGTAGTCAAAAGTACATGATTAGAGCGATCTATTGTGACCGATTGCTCCGTCTCGTTCCCACGTAATTCAAAGCACCCTTCTTGTAAGACCTTTACCGACGGCAAAATGTCATTTGATTCATATTCATTTTGTGATTCAAATAAAGATAACTCAAACACTTTTGTGAACTAAGGAAAGACAATTATACTGTTTTTTTCTTTGATTTATCCTCTATACTTTGTTATAATAATATTTCATTTTTGGGCAAAGCATATATTAGTAAATTAAGTTTCAATCAAGGCCTAGGTTTGTTAGCAGTCGTGTATTTGAAACATAAAAACTGTTTTTTCAAAATAATAAATTTGAAATTGATAAATATTTTTATACAGTTCTATTTAGAACTAAATTATAAAACTTTTTTACGCTTACGAAAAAAATACAAAAAATGTTTACTACTTGTTATGTAGGCCTAAAGTTGAAGTTTTTCCTTTCGTTACTGAACATTTTTTGTTTCTTGAGCTAATAACTTTTACAATTTCAAAAGAAACTAATTTTTAGTGGCATATTTGAATTCTTTAAAGTTTCTTCTACAAAAAAGCTATTGAACACTTTTGGATTTGGGTACATTTACTATTTTTGGCAAATGTTTTAAAATATGCTTGCAAAACGCAATAAACAGGCTTTACAATTTTAGCTTTAACGATGCCAGTTCTAGGGTTAAATAATATGTTTTTTTTAATGCAGTAAAGTTTATTTTTGTCTGTCTCAGACGTGCATGGTGTTGTATGGACGATGCTGTTATACTTTACCAGACTCTGAATGATCTCAAGAAATTAATGGATATATTCCCAGCTGGTTCTGATGTAATGCTGGTACTAACACAACAGCTAGAACAGATTTTCTACTGTTTGTATGGACATCCAATTAAAAGAAATAAGGTACTGACAGTTTTTATTTACTTAAACAAAATTTCGTCAAATAAGTGACATTAATGAAAGAAGTTAATTTAAACTCATGGTTTTAACAGCCATTTTCTCAAAAGATTTCTAATAAAATGATAGTAAATATTGCTAACCAACCTTCTAAGATTCTTTCAATGTGTTTTAGCCAAGGTACGTACAAGAACACAATGTGGATGGATTAGCACTAACTTGGGAAAGAAGTTATACTGTGTACAGCTTTCTAAAGCCTAAAGAGTTACCAACATATGATTCCTCTAGTCGTTTCTCCATATCTGTGGATACAGAAGTGCTATTTAGAAGAATTATAGGTTTGGTACCTGCTGAATGCAATCCAGGTAAGATTTGTTTTCCAAGTAGAATAATACATTTGCCATTGTAGTAACCTCAGCGAGTAGATTAGACTCTGCAATAGAAATAAAATATTTTGTGTGTCATGTAAGGATGGCCACAGAAAAATGAATGGTGTGAATGAAGTCGTATGAAGTCAGTTTAATGCTACACTTAGTATCGAGTTTTTCTCGGTCTGTTCTATCTTGTATTTAAAATCTAACAATCAACATAAATGAGCAAGTGTTTCTTAACCTGTCTCTCTTATGTATATTATGTAAGTTCTTCAACATCGCGTCATGCTCGTGTACTTTCCTTGGGTTTATTTTCTCTAACCATTCCGACCTGTCTTTTTGTTAGTTTGTCAGTTGTTGTTAGGTTTATCAATAACAGATGTATGTCTTATTAAAATTGTAGTTTGAAGACAAAACATATGCCACTAGTAATGTGAGATTTATTGAGCCATTGAGGTTTTTATTTTCAATTTAAAAAAATTTTCAACATGTTAGCCCACGGATTGGAAAATTTTATCAATAAATTAAATAGGTACAATACTTGCTTTTTTGTCTTGTCCATTCCTAAAATCACTTTGTGACTACCGCGGTTTCGGGTAACCTAAGTACCCATCTTCACATCACAGAAATAAATAAAAATAATTCCCTTCATGAGGTCGTCAAATACATTAAAGTCATTACACAAAACAAAAATCACAAAAACATATTGAAACACTTTTTAAAAAGAACATTAAAAACATGGATTAGGCCTAATCACGCTAACCGGAAAAGTGTTTTAATATGTTTCATGTCGTGTTTTTGTGATTTTTGTTTTGTGTAATGACTTTAATGTATTTGACAACCTCATGAAGGGAATTATTTTTATTTATTTCTGTGATCTGAAGATGGATACTTAGGTTACCCGAAACCGCGGTACTCACAAAGTGATTTTAGGATTGGATAAGACAAAAACGCAAGTATTGTACCTATTTAATTTATTGAAAAAAATATATTTTAAAGTTCTAATATCTCTTGTCAAAACCATGACTTTGATCATTTTAAAAAATAGAAATTTTTCAACATGTTACAGCACGTCTTGTAGATGCAATGACTCAGTATATTGAATCTGTCACTGATGTTATACCTCCAAACGACTGTCCTTTGCCGACAGAAATGGCTGACATTTATTACTTGATTGCTGATCATTATTTTAAGAATAAAACCTGGGTAAGTACTTAATAATAATACTTGTTTTGCTTAAAAAAGTTAGCTGTTATGAAGCAATGTACTTTTTTACAAAGACAAACATGCACATAATGCAAAATTTTACTCCTTAACCTTTTTGTTTTGTGTCTCAGAGAGAAGATATCATAAAAAGACTGAATATATCATAACAATATATATTAAAATGTTCAACATTAAAATGTTAGGGAAGAAATGGTTCTATTATGAGTTATGTAGAAGTGTGCAAGAAATGGCAATTCTCGAGTTGTAATGATAAAAAATCATTTAAAGTCTAATGTACACGACATTAATACTATACGAACATGTTTGTACTGTTTTTACACACTTTATAACTTAGTTTTACTTTAAAATAAACATTTAATTCATAAGAGCAAGGACTACCACATGATGTTTAATACAAAATTTGAAAGATGTACAATAATTCGTTCAAAGGATACAAATTCAAAGAGTGTAAATTTGACTACTCACTCATCAATATTATAAATTACCCCCCTGGAGGTGGAGATTGGAATTTAGCAAAGTTATAGCTATTAGCCTGTTGTAGATATGAAAATCACTAAAGTTATTTTCCTCTATTTTTTTTTTCAATTTTTAACCTTAGAAAATGTTTAAATGGCAGACACGACTTAACCATGTACATTTTGTGTAGGTTTATTGTGACTAAGTATGTTGTCAGAACATAATGCACTGGCTCCCAACCCTGGCAGGCCTATAGATGTTGAAAAGATTTGCAATTTTGGACTCACAACTTTTTGACTTATTTCCAACAATTACTGTGCTAAAAACTTAGATTTACTGTGTTTTTATACATTGTAACTTCTCTCTATGATAAAGTTATTAAATTTAGAACATAGATTGAGGACTACGATAAAAGAAATTTGAAATATTTGCAGTAAATTATTCAAAAGACATGCGTGTCTGTAACATTATTTATTCAAAAAATTAAGTATTAATTAGAAGACTAAAATATTGTTAGGAAAAATTTTAAATTGAATGTTCTCTTACCTTGTAAAACCCTCATGGGCGTGGTTTGTAAGCTGGAAGGTGTATATGATAATTGTATATGATAATTGTATAATAGCCAATGACAACTCAGAGTTTTAATTACGTTTAAGCATTTAATAATTATACTTTCAAACACCAGCAAATTAAAATATGCTACAAGATAAAAAACGATGGAATAAAACTTACTTCTAGCTACAAACTAGATAATTATGAGCAAAAGCTTTATCACACATCACATATTTTGAGAAAAAGACACTCCTAAACACTGTCCCCACTGTTTTTTTTATCAGTTTGTTCATTTACTAAACACACAAATTCAAAAATCGTTATTGATATACATTTTTCCCAGGGAGCAGGAAGGGTAAGGCTGACATCAATTAATTATCACTAAGTCACAATAAAATTGTAAAAAAAATCGTATTTTACAAACAAAAATTTATCTAGACGATCTTTTATACACAAATTTATAGTGATCTTAGATGTAACGATCTAACACTTGTTACTTGAAAAGTTGAGGTATGTTACAAATTTATTCAACTTATAGTTGGGCATAATGCATGCTTGTATGACTTGATGTAAGCTCACAATCAGAGAAAAGTGAATGGAGTTTCTTCCTTCTTTTTACCATCCGGTTGATTGCAATTCAGCTACATGTGCGATTTTCATTGGTCCAAAGGATCATATGGACTTAAATTTTTACACAATAGAAAGTCTAGGTATGAGAAACTATATCTGACTTTGTGACATTTTGCTTCATTACAATTACTAGTCTTTATAATTATTGTGTGTTTCTCGTAGATACCCAATTTGTTTTTAAATAGTACACATCCAACCCTACAAACTATTAAAATCATTTCTTTGGTCCTTTTGATTAAATTTCTATTTATTGTTGAAAGTATATTCCTTTTTCAAATTGAAGATGTTATACAAGTTTTCTGGTACATAGGTGAAAATACAAAACTGAAACATTTTTATGTGAATAAAAATTGAACTTAATTCTAATTATCTTAATCCATAAATCATTGTGAAGTAAACCATTCCTATTAAGTTGATATTAACTTCACATGTTACTAAATATTTATCCATGAATTTAATTAGATGGTCCCACACCATCATTCTAGCCACTGCTGATCTCACATCTTGTGGTGACATCCGACGTCTATTGCGACTTAAAAATTACTAATAATAATTGATTTGTAATGTCATGGCAAGGATTGCGTCACAACTGATTAACTTCTTATTAATAATTATTTGAATTAAATTAGTTTCTATTACTTGCTAATAATTGAGTATTCACTATTTTTGTTTTTTATGGTTTGAAGGTAAATTTACTCATCATAAGTACTCATTGGATATGGGGTCATGGGCACCAATAAAGGACTAAACATATGACGGTTGAACATTTATTTTTAATGAAACTAGGGGGCTTTGCCCCCTGATCGCTCCGCTCATTAAATCCCACCCCACTTCCAATCACTTCGCGATCTCCGGGGGGCCCCGTTCAAGTTTATTTTTTCGACTTCATGAATTTGTACGCCTGGAAGTTATGCAATACGTTTCCCCTACGTAATACACTGCACCTGGAAGTTATGCAATGGTCACCGCTACGCAATACACGTATTTAATCTATTCTTATTACTTTATAATTATGAGAAGAAGAAGTAGAAAAACTTTTTTATAAAATAGATTTATTTTTCTTCTTACTGACTCAACAGGGTCTTCTTTCCCCGCTAATTTTTCCAAGCCCGTTCCCTTGGCAGTGGTTTTGCTAGATAGTAGCTATTCTTATTACTTTATAATTATGATAAGAAGAAGTAGAAAAACTTTTTTATGTAATAGAGAGACTTACTAATTAAATTGCTTGAATAGAGAACAATAATTATTGATAGTAATTCAGAATTACCATTCATTTATGTTATAATAATTAAAGTTGTCTTTGTAATTTTTTATGAAAGTAAATATTTTACCACTATAATTTCAAATTTAATTTTATTGCGTAAATAACCTTTTCAAAATATATATAAATTAATTGTTATTTATTTGATTTATTCAAGAAATCACAAGTGACATGGAACATATAAATATTTTAAAAAGAAAGAAAAGAAATAAATTTAGAAAAGTGAAGTGGGACTTTGAAAAAACATGAATGCAAAAACAAGGCCATGTAAAACATTTTGGCACATAAAGATAGTGCGATCGAAAATATGGGTCCTTTGACCAGCAGAATTGGTCTACAATTTAAAGTATAGATCTTTTCGTGGCCAACTTAGTCATCCTCTGATTCAACTATCATATTCTTAGGCACCTAATTGAAAACCTGATCTGATTATACGACATAAATTATTTTTCAATGTTTTCTTGTTTTCAGCGTAGCAAGTGTTTTCTTGTTACATAGTGTGCTATCAGATTTTAATTAATTAACTAAAAAAACATTTCAAAGTTTCATTGTAGAATTTGTTCTTTTTTATGAATCTCTTATGCCTGGATTACATTGGTCGAGTAGATGGGCGAGTTAATGGCCGAGTTAGAACTTGACCATTGTATGTAGAACAGGGAGTCGCGTGATTGGCGAGTCGGTTCCTAGACCCAGTTGGCGGGTGAGTCGAGTGGTTTCAGCAGACAGATAGCTGCTCATCCACTCGCCTTCTCCCACCACCAACAGTTTTATACCGCCACCTTACGCGCCCTGTGTAACCGTTCAGTGGAGTGGAGAGTGCGAATAAAGAAACGTGTTTTTGTGCCATTTTGTCATACTTTTCTATACTGCATGTGAATGAACATTTCTAAAATGCAGCGAGTACTAACTTGCACCGAGTACTCGGCTGAGTCAGTTTGCCCTTTTACTCGACCAATGTAACTCAGCCTTTAAGGGAAAAACTTACAGAAACAGACTAGTACGAACAAAAGTTGTTTTTACTAAATCATCTGCTTGATAACAATCAATATATTTATGTTATATGTTAACATCTATGTATCTAAGCACTAACAAAAGAATATGTTAGTTTAATCTGTGGCCAATAGATAAAGCACTCACTGCAGCAGAGAAAAAATTATGAATAAATAAACTCAAAATTCATATGAATTTAAAATTTGATAACCTGCTTATGCAGAATTAGTACTGATAGATGTGACTGCTGCTTCGATGTTCCTTAACAGGATTGAAAGCGTAAAGAAAAAGCAACAAGTTACTGCATTATAATATTTATTCAATTATAATGTTCTTTGGCTAATGTTACTTAATTTTGTTTAATGTCATGAGAACAATATAATGTAGTTACGTTAGATTTTTTTATGTAGTTAATTTCAATAGATATTAATGTTTTTATTTGACGTTGTGTGTTTGTTGACAGAGTAAGGCATTAAGATACTACCTCCTGGATATCTGTAACAACTCAGAGAGAGTCGACTCATGGGCTTGTCTTGCTTTAGCCAGAGGCAGTATGTTGGAAGTTAAACTAAACTCTGTAAGTGATTGGTTTTAATAGTTTATTACTGTTTAACAATAAGGTAAACCCAAACTATTTATGTAGTTATGTGGCGCGAATTTACTATACGACCCTACGCCAACAGAGTAAAGAATTTCAAGAATAAAAAAAATAGCCTGAAGTTCTAACTTATAGTCTTTAGTCGCAGTATGTTTACCTGTATTTAACATTTAACAGTAGAATTTAAAACAAGGTCATCGTCTATAAGAATATTAGCCGAGGGTCGTATAGTAAATTTACGCCAGTTATTCAACTTGTTTATCAGTAAAAGAAAATCATGTCACAAAAATATAAACTCTCTGATTTTATGTACTGGTTAACCCTTGACTGTAGTAAACACATTAATGTGTTTACGACGTACTGTCCGTAATAAGCTGCAGACACTGTGTTGTTTTTATTGGAACTGCTGTGCTAATTTGTACGCTACTGACATCTATTGGTATTTTAGTAAACTATGAGTGTTTGTTGTGAAAGTACAATATTCCTATTTCTTTGCATTATTTTTACTAATGTGTTTTACATTTTGTATACACTGTAGGCATGTGAGGAGTTTTATTTAATACAAGGTATTTGGAACTGACCAAGTGTGATAGCAATATTTTTTTATATTGGTTTATTTAGTGGTGAAGAGGATTAAAATTGATATCGATATTGGTCAAGTGATTTTGTATTGAAATTTCCTTCTTATGTCATGGGATCAGTTTCTATAAATTTTGAGTATATTTCTATAATTCTGAAGAATTAAAAATTATAAATTTATAAAATAAGAAAACCAGTTGATATCATTTAAAAAGTTCGTATATGTTTAGGATTGATTGCATTTAAGAAAGTTCAGTTTTGTTTCGAGAAGGTTGGCAATCTAGAAAAATTCAGCATTGTGGGAGGCATATATTATAATCCAGCAGTCAAGGGGATAATGAAGAGAATAATATGAATGTTTTGTTTTTGAGTAGCAAGTTCTGAGCCAATAAGCAGAATATTTTTTAGTGCAAATGTAAGAAGCTTGATTTTTCTATAGTTGATTAGTAAAACTAATGTTTACTAAAAATTTACTATATTTTATAAACTCAACTTACTAGTTAAAAACATAATAGGAAATGTTTTAAACATGTATCTTTTGTACAACAAAGACAGGTTAGGGGTGTGCGAGATTGACTTTTTGAATTTGAGACAAGAACAAGATGTTGTTTAGTTCAAATTATCGAGAAAAAGACGAGAGCTGTGGTTTAGGAACAAGCAAGAAACTAGAATTTATTAAATACAATTTATCGATAAAAACTAGAATAGTGTTTTTGGAACAAGAATGATCAAAAATTTTAATCTCAAGTTGAGAGTGAAAAATAACATATCCATTGGCCATGATCCATTGGCTGTACAACTGAAGTCATGTTCGGGGGGGGGGATAACCGTAACGTTGTTCATATAAGTGGGATAGAGTTATGCGCAGTACAAGTGTCAATAAACAAAATGATTGTTCTGTTCTGTACAAAAGGTTTTGTCGAGATTTAACAACAGACAGAGATTGGGCAGAGCATCAATGACAAACTACAGTATCGGTCGGTACCTAGAGAATTCTCGGAAGGCAAAATTCTTGGAAACCGGTACCGCATCTAGAATTACAATACGTGTACAAACACATATATCCTGCCCACTTTCTACTAGACAGTGACCTTTTTATCCAGCGATCCCTTTCCAGCACAAGATTTTATTTTTAGTATTGAAAAAAACTTCAAATTAAAGAAGTTGACTTCGAATTATCCAGCATTTTTTTTATTTTGTGAATGTTTTTGAGTATTAAAGAAAATAGTGTCTATACCGCATATATTTTTCTTACCTGGCTTTTTTTTTGTACATGTGGGTAAAATTACAAGTCATTAAAAAATTGGTTACTTGAGTAATGTATGTTATATTGATAAGCTGATATGTTAGTAAAATTGATGCATTGGGTTCTACTGCATGAAATCTCTATAATACAAAATTACATGAACATAGAAATGGAATTCGATTCGAATTAGTTAAAAATAAAGGAACGACAATACAAATGTATATAATTTTTTCCTTGCATATCTTGGTATCACTCTTGTAATCTACCTTGGACCAAAGCAATTTTTCGAACTCGCTAAAATATAATTTTCTTCATCTTCCTATCTATTCTTCTTGACTACTTCAAATAATACTAAAAAGCAACAAAAAACTCTCCACAACCTTGATAAAACAAGACGATAATGCAACATAAACAAATTGTAAACTAAAACAGCTGAATCGCCAGCTATTGTCGACAACTGGTGCAACTGACTACAATCGACTCAGATTAAAAAATATTTTTATAATTTTTTAGTAAATTGCACAACATTGAATATTTTTTTTTTGTTAACATGGTTCTTTTTACAAATGATTTTCTGAACTTTCGATATATTGGAAGTTGTTCTTCAAAAGGGAGGTAACAAATTTTAAGTACATTTTATGGCGCTGTTTTTAAACAACAAAATTTGTTAATTTTGCCTTTTTAATTTGATATAATTATCACATGATGTTGGTTAGCATTTGAACATTTTTAGCACCTTAAGGGTCGGCTCTAGCTGTCGGCCATGTTGGCTGACACTCCTTAACACCAATGTTAAATTAAAATCCAAATTTTTCCTTTATTTTTTATCGGATAATTATGAACGATATGTCATTTTAAAGCTATGGCCAATATTCATGCAAATGGCTTTTTCAAAACTAAGAAAAACATTTTGTTTAATATTTATTAACAATTTAAAACATTGATTTTTAATATTTTTTTATGTTGTCACTATTAATTATAGCAAAAAACTACCAAGCCATTCGCATGAAGAATTTTGTCCCCAAGAGTTTGGTATTTTAAAAAAAACGCTATTTGAACAATTGCGGGTTTTAAATGGATTTAGGATGAGCAATGTCCGCGTAACTTACCGCCGCTATAGGGAGTCGCAGGTTGCTTTCTGTTTTACTAGAGCCGACCCTTAAATTTAAAATTAAAAAGGGTTCAAAATTCGAAACTATCGTAAAAGAAAATTCAGGTTTCCTAGTTAACAGTCCCAGTAGATTTTATTTAGGCCTATATTTAAATTGATACAAGTTAATGAGGTAAGTAAATTTATAACCATCTTGTATACTATATCAATATATCTGTAATTATTTGATCTGGTACTATTTTTTTCAGTGTGATGCGTTAAAGAGTGAATCTGACTTTTTAAAAAAAGCAGTCATGTCATGCCATTGTTACAAAATCTCACTGGATATGGATCCAGGGTTGGCAACATTATGGATTGAATACGGTTCTTTCTCATACATGGTTCATTCTTTTTGTTCTCGGCTGCTAAAACAAGTAAGTAAAACATAAATTTTCAGAACAGATAAAAGATTATAGAACATTTGGTAAGTGGTGACGACTAACTAGTTCCAGCAAGTGGTGAAGACTTAGCCCATAAAACTAGTTCCAACAAGTTATTATAGTGGTAGGGTGTTCTTCTGCTGTAGACTGTATTGTGTGAGTGTAAACATCAGTGTTCTAGCAGGCTTTGTCAAAACATTAGTTAGCTAATGCTGACATAATTGGTTAAAAGTGACCTTCCTCCAAGTACGAAATAGTATACTGTATTTTAGAAATATTTAATCCAGGATTGTACTAACAAATTAAACTAAACAAAAACCACAAACTTGAAATTGATCCCACATTGGTTGAGAAGGTCAATCTGTTTTCCATCTTTCATTTTACTGTACAGATTTAAATCAAATTCCAATGATAATAGAATCCTAGATAATAAATTATGTAGCTATGAATAATACAATGCTTATCTTAAACAATTTTTTGTAATAATTTAAAGAAAAAGTTATTTTGTTTTTTAATGATTTTACTTTATATGCTAGTTAGACTAAAATGAAGACGGAGCAGGTAAATCGATAGCAATTAGCTAGGTTTGAACCTTTGCAAACTGTGTTGGAAGGTTCTAACTGTAACAGACTGGTTCTAACTGTTCAACCCCCTTCCCCGAGCGTATTACCAAAAGAAGCGGTTTAATGGATTTCAAGATGTAAACTCGTTCATAATGTAAAAGGCCTATATTTTCTAAACAAGCCTGATTTAGATTATTAATTTAATGAGATAACTATTTAGGACTGAATATTTACTAACTTTGGTGAAGTTTTATTAATGATGGTGATTTGAAAGAAGATGATTAGGGCGGAGAAGATAGTGATGGTAAAATTAATAGTATCGAATACATGTAACCAGGAATATTATGATGGTATGAAAAACTGATATTTTGCAACTGAATAGAACGTCGATAGCCACTAAGTAAACAGAGACTACATAATTATCAGTTTCAAATCCAGTGCAGTAAATATAAATAGCTAGTTAAATCACTAAATAGCTAGGCACTAAAAAAGTTAAAATGGTTAATTGAAATCAAAGGCAGCTTACATATAGGACCCAAGCCTTTCAACCAAAATTGTTACAAAATAATACCATTAAATACTCTCAAGTTAATGTTTTTCATACCTCAAAATTATTAAATCTAGATACAGTGGTTCTCGCACTACAGACATCGTATTTAAACGTGCATAGTGTGATGAGTTGTTGCTGATTCAGTAGGTCCTTACAGAAGGGTCCACTAGTCCCTGTTGCTTAGTGTGCTAAAAACAAATCTAGCCAATCATTTCCGAATCATTAGTAAAGCAAAAGGTTGTGGAAGGGCTCACTGAAATTGAAGCCTTGTCATTTAGATAATTCTGTTGACTAGTCGTCGACAATATGTTGTCTCAATGTTACTATTGAGTAAAAATAAAAGATAGACAAAATTTTTACTAAGTATATTTCTAAAAAATCACAAATTTTAAATGGATTCTGGATGTGGTATGATTGTATAATTTTAAATTGTTTTTTTTTTCTGTTTAATGTAACAATCCAATGTTTACTATAAAATACCCATCTGAAGTTTTACATGCTAATGGTAGGTCTTATCTATTTTGTTAGAAATTATGATAACTAAGTATAATTACCATGACCTGCTATTTTTTTAAGTTGAAACACTATTTCCCACAATTTCTATTTTTAAAGTCGAAACACTACTAATCGTTTCATACTTTATTTTGATTTGTTTTGTGGCATATAGTAGGGCCTAAATATTTTGTACATTCTATACAACATTCATCATCCATTCAACATCTCTACCATATCAGGTCTTATTTTTTTTTACCTGCAACCATCTTCCCTAATCTGTCTCAATATGAAATTCCTCCATACCTTATACTATGCCCAATGCAGTTCTTAATTCTTATTATTTCTCTTTGTCACATATTCTTATTAGTATTTCTCCGATCCTAATTCTATCGATCCATCTTACTTTTTCCATTCTCCTTCACATACAAAGCTACAATCACTTATCTATCTTCTCTTCTTAAAACCAATAACACACCTCCTCTCACACCATACCCTCTGCTCCACATAACGCTACATTCCATACACAGCATTTTTAATTGTAATAGGCAGTGCTGAACTAAACACTAAAATACATAGATTTGCGTGTGCAGTCCATTGTTTTGGCAGGATTTTAAATTCATTATTTTTTTACCTTAATGAATTAAATTAGTCTATTCGGATTACTCAGACTCTACTGAACTCGAATCTTAGTGATTAGATGTAAAGTGGGTCAACCTAAATGTATCATGATAATGATTTAATAAAATGTTTATTGATTTTTTTCAGGAGCAAAATCTTAGTCTGGAAATGTTTGATATCCTTGAAACTCACAAAGATGGCATGTTAGCCTCTGCACTTGAATGTTTTACTTCAGCCAATACTGTAAGCAATACCTGTTCTAAAACTTGTCTGATTTTAACTTCATAAACTATTAAAATATGATGCTTTATATTGTCCTTAACTATAAACATGGTATTTGCTTAAAACCAGTATGAAATGCTTGCATAAAAAACTCTGTTGTTTTTATTGTTGAAAATATGAGTGCTATTATGAATTAAAACGTGAACTTTTTGTCCTAAACACTTTTCTTCTTTTTTTAGAATGCCATATTATGGTCAGTTTTACTGTCCCTTCAATGTGGTCATTTTATATTGTAAAACGTTTCAGATGTGCCAATGTTATAGATCTAAAAAATTCAAAAGATCGGGCTGTATATGGATAGAGAAGCTTAGAAATTCTTTCCAAACTTTTTCAGAAAAAAAGTTGATATTTAAATTTTTTACTTCAATTATATTTTGAGTATCGTCATGTTTTCCAAGTTTCACAAGAGTCAGCTTTAGTAAAATAATTTTACAATATCAAAACATAGGTTTGCGCAAACTACTAAATTACAAGCAATTTCTGGGACCATCCTTACTACTGTTTTCAACATAATTTATTAAAATAATAAAAGAGTAAAAGATTTTTAAAAATGAGAAATAATATTATAATATTTTAAGACAAATACGTTTTTAATACGTTCATGGTATGCCTTCTATTGAATGATGGAAGGGTTTTTACTTGGCATTGCAAAAATTTAACTATGACAGTCCTAGGGTTAAAAATAGACACTAAAACAATATTTTTTCTGACTTTTATCAAAATCAGCTGTCTTAATATATTTTGTTGTTTCTGTTAAGAAACCATTTAGAATAATTTTCTAAATGGATTCTTAACAGACATCGTTGGCTGTGGTTCGGATTCCGCGTAAAACTGTAGGTCTCGTCTTCATTAGCCTTAAGTGCAAAACAGTAGGACGTTAAACACCAAAAAAAAAAAAAAAAAATTTATTGCTATGGTAATTACAGTAAAAAAAATATTTTATAGAAAGAATTGTTTTGTAACACTTAGGCCTAACTAACCTAATAGTTAAGGAAAGTTTGTAGCGTTTTGTGAGTTTTCACTGAGAAAATGTTAGCAAATTGGACCATTAGAATTTATTTTGAACAAGCAAAAATTATAACAGCTGAACTAATGAATTTGTCTCATGGATCCTTTATGCAGAATTCCAATAATGATATTTAGTAGCTTGTAAAACAATATCATGTCACATGGATCCTTTATGCAATACTCAAAATGTGTTTTAGAAGTTTATGAAATATTAAACTGTTTCTTGGATCCTTTATGCGAAATACTCAATCAAACATCTGGGAATAGGTTATTTTGCAAAGAAGAATATAAAAAAAGGGAAAAGGGATAAAGTGTGGGAATTTTTGTTTAAGGTAGATTGAATTGTTTGCAACATGACTGATAATTTATCTCAATTTTGTTAAAATGTCGCTTGGATTCTTTATGCATAACATGGTCCACTTATTGTTTTAGGGATTGTTTCAACCCTTAAATTTCGAAAATATTATGAAATTCTTTCTTAGTGCGTCTCTAGCTCCTATGAGCAATATGCGTACCAAATTTCACGTTCCTAGGAGGTAGGACTTTTGAGATATATAAAAATAAAACATTTTAGGGGTTGTTTCAACCCTTACAGGCCAATTATTTAAAAGGTTTTTCTTAGTGTGGCTCTAGCCCCTGTGACAAATATGTTTACTAAATTTAACATTCCTAGGAGGTAAGGTTTTTGAGATATATGTCAAGCAATATTAATTGTTTCAACACTTGCAGGCCAAATATTTTTAAATCATTTCTTAGTTCGCCTCTTGCCCCTGTGGCAAATACATGTACCAAATTTCACATTCCTAGGAGGTAAGGTTTTTGAGATATATAACAAACAATATTTATTGTTTTATTGGTTGTTTCAACCCTTACAGGCTAAATAATTTAAATTCAGTTCTGATTGTGCCTCTAGTGCCTATGATCAATATGTGTACTAAATTTAAAGTTCCTATGTGGTATGGTTTTTGAGAATCTGTGATTAGTCAAAACTACCCCTAAATCCCTAAAACTACCCCTAAATATATGAATATCAAAATTAAATTTCTTTAGTTGTCCTGTTTACATCACACCGTATACACATGCCAAATTTCAGCTCTCTACCTACATGGGAAGTTGGAGAATTAGTGATGAGTGAGTCAGTGAGCCAGGGCTTTGCCTTTTATAGAATTTGAATGAATATACTTAAGAAGTGATTTCCAAAATTAAATCGCCCGCCCAATAGAATACTAGAAATAGCACTTATCTTTTTATATTAGTAAGACGACCCAATGTGTATAAGTAATGTTGTATATAATGACAAAGCTAATACAATGTATCAATTTGTCTCATGGCTAATAAATTATTAAATGTGTAACAGTAACGTAAATGTCTTATATTCTAGCTATGGTATTCAGAAAATGGACAGGACATGCATGATGAACGTTGGTTACACCATTACATGCTGGGTAAGGTTGCTGAGAAGAAGCAAGAACCAGCTAACATATATTTGGCTCATTACATCAAAGTAAGTGTTATTTAATAACTTTCTTGTTGGGCGCCCAACATGCGGCATCATAACAAAAATTGTATTAAGTCTTGGTGCATATCCCTTCGAGTATTGAATGGCATAACAGTAGAATATTTCCTATATTATCACTGCGGAAGATATATGTATATTAAAGAAGAACGTATTACTGATTTACCAGTAAGTAACTTTATTGAGGTAGAGATCTCATAGTGTTCCACAACAGAAATTGTTGTAATGGGTAGGCTAGAACAGAATATTTAAAATACAAATAATGGGGTGGGAACAAAAAATGAAGTAATATAATTCAAACTATGAAGGTATAAATGTATTACTTAATTTAGTAAATACAAAATAATGTTATGAGGGTAATAAAAAATCTAATAAAAAGTTTGAGGAATTGAATAAAACACTTAATGAAACTAATAAAATAATTGATAATTTCAAACAAGATACAAATAAAAATTTAGAAGAAACTAATACAAATTTTGAAAAATTAAAAGATGATAAATTTATTTTTGATAATTTTTATTTAAATTGTATTAATAAGGCAGTACAATTCACAATGGAAATAGGGTTACAGATTCAAATACATTTTATAGAACTCATTAAAAAAATTGAAAATGGATAATCATAGTTTCAGTATTTTTAGGAAACCTACGTTTACTGACAATATTATCCTTTCTACATCACAACATTCTTTTAGTCTCAAATTGGCCGACTTCCATGGTACGTTGCATTATCTTATTAACATTCCTATGTCTAATAACAACTTTTCTAAAGAATTCACTTTTATTAAACAAATTACTATAAATAATGGATACGATGTTAACTTTATTGAAAAATTTTTTAAACAAATAGAAACACAACTCTAAATTATTTATATTCTCAACAGAGGATTCTAATAAAACCGTACCAATATGGCGTAGAATCGACTACGGTATGCATACATGAGTACATGCGGTTCGGAATGTGTTCGAAAAGAAAAATCATTGTAAACCATCCTTTTACTGTAAGAACAATTTCTGGAAAATGTTAGTAAATTGTAAGGATAAAATAGATAATATGCAAAAAAAGTGATGTTTATAAACTGTCATATAACTTTTGGAATGCAGAGTATGTAGGCCAAATAGGCCGTAGTTTTAAATGTAGGTTAACTGAACACCAAATATGTTGGCGGTTGGGTCAAAATGACTAGTTTTTCTAATCATTTAGTAACAGATTTTTGCAATAATGTTAATTTTTAGATTCTTCATATCAATGGAAAGAGTAGAAAATTCAACTTATTATAAATGTTAGAGATAAAGAGATTATTTTGTAAAGGCTCCAACCTTGTACTAAATGATGTCAAACTCGCCTCTATTGAAACCATTGTCTGCCCTATCAACGTTGTCATGCCCGTCTTCCCCAACTTACTTTTGTTTTTAACCAATTAACAGTTCTCGTTTGTAATAATTATATATTTTTCTATATTTTCCTTAGTGTATGTTTAACTTTAAACTGAGTCAATGCCGTCACTGGAAAAACCATGGTCATCAAGATTCGATAACATTTTGTAGAATTTTACTAAATTAAGCCTATTGTGTTTGTGGTTTTTTCCTTAATATTGTTGTTGATGCAGTTAAAGATATTTTAGAGATAAGATAATAAGAAATAACAAATAATATCATTGAAGTTAATGAGTTATTTTAAGCTAGGTTAGAAGATAACATCGAATAAATAAATAAAAAGTTAATAGATAAGCGAAGTTGCACATACAAATTTAATAATTTTTTATTATTGATTGGGAAGTATTATTCAGTAATAGTAATAATTCTTATAAGGTAGTATTATTATAAAAATGTTTGATGATTATGTGTATTTAAAAATATAAATAACTAGGGGAGACCCCTGCGTGCTACGCACGCCAACTCCCAACGTAACCTTCTAAAAACATATGTTATGTTTTATTTATAATAAAGGTGTAGGATTAATAATAACCTCAAAACTAAGATAGTAAATAATGTTAAATGTTCAATTTAAATTATTTCTTATATTTTAAAGCAGTTATAATAACGGTTAAAAGAACCAGCAAGGTTCAGGTCTACTCTTTAAAATCCTAACCTAAAAGCTAGAAATACAAAAATTATTGCTTCAAATTTTGAAATCAGCTGTTAATGGAAATATTGGAGCAAATATATTATCTGTTATTTTATTAAATTGGTTGCTATGGTAATAAATGTAAATACATGTGTTGGTTTATCATTCTAGTCCTAACCTAAGAATTTTTCCGATTAAATTTATAAATAATGAAATAAAAAAAGGTTTTTATCGAAATGAATCATAGCCTATGTTACTCAGGGATAGTGTAGCTTTTTATTAGTAAAACTATTTTTTCAATCGGTTCAGTAGTGCCAGATATTACCCCCTACATACAAACAAACAAACAAATAAACAAACAAACAAACAAACTTTACCTCTTTATAATATTAGTATAGATATTTAAGTTTTTTTTATATGTTTCAAATTCTCTATGATTGTGTAATTAAAAATGTTTATGTATACATATATTTTGAAATATTTGAATTTCTTGGTGATTTTGTAATTCATAATGTTCATATATTTGTGGATTTTAAATAATCTGAGAATTTTTATGATTTTACAATGTCGATTTTGTTAATGATGAAATTATTTGAACACATGTGAATTCTTTTGGTCTTTGAAAAAATAAGCTTTTGAACTTCACGAATAAAACGTGAATTAATTTTTGTAAAATATATACTGTATATATTTAAAAGTATGTGTAAAATAAAACTAAAATTGAAAGGATAGTAACATAAACTTTTCATTTTCATCAAAAATGCAGACCTTAAAATCATAATTATTTTTTTCCAGGCTCTGTATTTCCTTCATCAGAACAATGCTCAGTATCCTCTAAATATCAGCTACTCTAGTCCACAGAACCTGTCTGTTGAAGCTTTAGAGGTAATTCATTTTGGTTTTTTGTACTACCTATAATTAATTGTTTACAGGTAATGACAAGATTGCCTCGTAAATTTTTAAGTTTAACTGTTTTAAATTTTATGATCTTTAATTTCAATTTGATGTCAAATTTATTTTTAAAAGGTTAGTTTATATATATTTTTTAATGAAGAGTAATTTAATGTTGATTGAAAATGCCGTTTCATTGGTATTTTTTTATAAAATTAAAATATATCTAAATTAATAAATCCTATAGAATTCAAAGAGAGCGCCATATATTTATAACATAATATGTAGGTTCCAAAACAAAGTACAATATAAACCTCAACCATAGATTATCAATGTTGCCATTTCATTAAAAAATAAAGTTTTAACATTTTTATGTAAATCTTTAAATTTTATACATTACAAAACAGCTGGATATTTGTTGCTTTTTGAAATGATAGATAGTTTTAAAATCATCAAATAAAATAGGGTTTTTTCTTACCTGTAGGTGTACTATCGTGTCCATGCTTGCATTTTAAAAAGTCTAGAACAGTCGGAAGATCGGCCGCTGGATAAAACTACAAGGCAACTCTACCGTAGCTCTTTGGACAAGGTGGCTGCTGGGCCATTCATAACTGAGGCTCCTTTAAGGTCAGATCATTTACATATTTATTTGTTACGAATGAAATGCTTTATATAATTAATTATATAGGATTGAAATTTCATTTTATGAGTTTTTTTCATTGATTTATGTTGAAGTGGTTGTGTTTATGCAGCTCCTTAAACAGATGAACTTTAGTGGAGGTTGCAGGGAGAGAAAGTATTTTTTTTTTATGCGCAGTACTTTGTTATTATAAGCTTGATATAATAATTTGTTCAGATTTTAACATATTAACATTGTTAAGGTTTTTATCAGCTGATTTAGATCAAATTAGAGCAAGCAGTTATAAGATAAACTGGTTTTCATTTTTTACTTGTTGTGACAAGTCCTAAACTTTGAGGATACATCTGTAGGCATTTAATCAAATATTGAACTTGAACATTCTGAAAAATTGTTTGTCAATTTAATCATTTTTGTTTGTTTGTTGATAGTAAATATTGTTGGTCTTGTTTGTGCTCTATTAACTTTCTACAAAACAGTGGCTCCTTCAATAAACTTGATATTATTTTGCTTGTAGTTTTAATAATATATATTTCAGAGTGTCTAGCGACAGGGAAAACCTGGAAAAGTCAGGAAATTTTACTTTTCTGAAAAAAATCAGGGAAAAGTGAGGGAATTTTGGTTAAGGTTAGGGAAAATAACATTTCTAAGGAAAATAGTTAAAAATAACTATTTAAAATCATAGATAATTACAATTTTTAATTGAGAAAATAAACATTAAAAATAAGATGAATTTCTAAACTAAACAATAATAAAACTGTGTATTCTGATACGTAAGAACAATTATCGGCAAGTTACGGGAGTGATTGTAGCAGCTTGTTCCAATACACTTGCCATGATATGACTTTGAAACCTTTATCTAATGCTGTTTCTAAAAATGTTAGTTTTATTATTAAATGTTTTTGAATTTGGGTATATTCGTATCAATTAATTAAATATTCAATGCAAATCTGTTTCGGTAGCTGCATTACAAAAACCAATTAGTTATTTCTTTTGTTATAATAAAATATAATTTGAGTAATTCATTCTTTAATTTAATATTTATAGTCATTTGTAAATTTGCAACTGCTGGTGGTTGGTACAGTAACATAGATAGTAATAAATATTTAACTCTTATAATATAACGTGTTTAATTAAATATTTAATTAATTCCCTAAAAATTGATTTGCTCACCAGTATAATATGATTGATTTACTAAAATAAAATTAGCATAGTTTTGTTTGTGCTTTTTCTAAGATTTGGTCAGGGAAAAAGTTATTTAGTCAGGGAAATGTCAGGGAATTGAAAAGGTCATATCACTAGCCTCCCTGATATTTGTAGGATATTTGAAGAAAAATAAAGTATAATAATTGAAACATAAAACCCCACCTGTGGTTTACTTAATGTGATAGACAATGACAAAGGTATTGGCTGTGAGAAATGGTTCCACATTAACTGCATTAACATGTTAGATAAAGATTATGTTATTTGTATGCTCAAAAAAGATGTAAAGGGTGGTGCATGTGACACGCTCAGGATCCGGGTTAGGATTGGGTGTCAGACTCTGAGCATGTCACAATTTATGTATGTAGAATGTCACCGATTATCTAGTAGGCATCGGCAGCGACTGAGATCACATCCACTAGTGCGACAACTTCATATCTCGTTTCCAGCAGCGTAGGAAAACATCGAGATTTTTCAACTCTTACGGCCTAAATGTTCGCGGCGATATTAATTATTATGGACTAAGAAGTACTGTGCGTGGCTTAACAGTACCGGTTCACAAGGGCTGATATGACAGTGGATAGTCCTGAAATGTAACTCATGTATGGTTGTGGGCATATAGTGTTTGTCGGGCTTGCATCCATCACCTACCAAACCTCTTCATATCTAGTACATTTCTTTATAATATATTGTTAAATTTGTGTTTGTCAAAGCTGGTTACCCGTGGGTGTGGTTGTTATAAGTTTTGTTGGTTTCTAGCATTAAACCCGGTGAAGCATCAGTTTTCCACGGGCCCTATGGTAACCTGGGTTTTTGGGGTTAAACACTGCCCATCCATTGGTATCTTTGAAATTAATAATCAGCCCTGCTCATGTTTTATGCAAGAGCTGCCTCAGTAATCAAAATAACAGTATATAGTAACAAGCAACATCTATCCCGGTAACAGTCTTAACTCAAACCTGTTTATAGAAGAATACAATACATTAAAGAAAGCGAAAGAAAGTTTAACATGTAGTTTTGAGAATATGTCACAGCAGTTAAGCAATTCCGTTTATGAAGTACATGATTTACAAAACAGACTAGTTACTATGTTAAATAATTGTCTAAACAGGAAACTGTAATACATAGTCTGAAAGAGAAGATAATTCATCTTGAATTACAAGCGGAACTCGAAATGGAAGATTTTCAAGTAGTAAAAAATAGAAGAAACAATTTGCCAGCTCAAATAAAAGCCCCTAGTTTTTTTTTTTTTTTTGTCAAAAAACATATTATTTGAAGTATAAATGCAGACATAGTCTCCTTAAAAGACTTGAACCACACAGTACAAAAGTCTCCAAAACTTTCAAAATCTAGGCAAATTCAGTGTAAGATTAAATCCAGGAAGTCAAATTTTGTTGAAAGACTTGAAAAACAACCATTTAAATTAGCAAAACATAAAACTAGAAAAGTGATAGTTGTGGGTGACACAACTTGACAAAGCAAAATACAAAGTTTCGGGATATGTTTATGCTGGAACTTTTCTATCTACAAAAGCTCAAAAGTTTGTTAAATACCTAAATGTTGACGACTTTTTGGTTGTGTTTAGAGGTGCAAATGACGTAGACCTGGTAAAAACTAGGATAAAACAGTTAGGGATTCAATGGATGATATTTTATCACTTTCTTTTAAGGCTAATGTTATAACTAATACGATGCCTAGCCCTCCTAACAGTACTTTAAGAAAACACTTAGTGAACAATGCGAACCATATCCATCCATGAACACAATTCCAGTACCAACAAAAATGTCCATAATGTTTATTAACTTTATAAATAGCAGAGTTTTACCTTTTCATTTTAACCATAGTGAACATTTGAATAAGGGAGGAAGAACGGTGGTTTGTAATAGATTGGCTGAACTGATTAGCAGTAAAATAAGTAAAACTAGGAAGAAAACCCTTCTTGAGAGATGGTTAGGTTCTACAAAGGATCCAAAATCTACTCAGAAAACCCTCAAGATAATTCTATTAAGAAGACCACTCCCCTAGAGATTTGGCTGTTAACAGAGAACATGTGTGTCCAGTTAATGATGAAGGGCTTCCCAAGTCGGTTCAACAGAGAAGTCTCCAGCAAATACCATTCGCATCATCAACTAAGGATATTTTTTAGAAACACCAGGGTGAGGTCGCTGTGGGCACTTTAAAACCAGATGATGATTCCTCTCGACTTGGCCGGATTGCTGCCATCGCCACACCTCTTGCAGATACACAGGAAAATATGAAAATCACAGTTGAAGCATCTACTGGAAAATCTTTTAAATCTCAACAAAAACATCAAAAACCTTTATAAATTATGTCAAATAATAATGGAAAAAATTGTTCCGTAGTGATAAGAAAATAAATCATATAATTGATGTAAATGCCAGTAACAATGAAACTCCTGAGCTAAACAGAATTGATGAATTAAAAATGTTTTGCTTGGACCGTAAATCACATATTTTTATTGTTACTAAGCATGCGTTTAATGAAGATAATATGCAATGCATTAATTTGAAGAACTATATTACAGCTGGTAACTTTTGTAGAACATAAAAAAGTGGTGGAGTAGCTATTTCACCCATAATAGTTAAAATTTTGTTCCTTGGTAAATGCAGACTTTAGTACAGAAGCTCATTTTGAAATGTCTAGTTTTATGGTTAGTTCTAAAGGCACTGACTTAATTATAGTGGGGCTTTACAAGCATCTAGTGCAAAATTAAGTATAGTTTTAGATTACTTGGACTTCTGAAAACATTGTTCTTAAAAAAATATAAATTTCTTATCTGTTGGGGTATTAATATTAACGTACTTGAAAAAGCCAGAGAAACATAAGATCTGAGTGATCTATTAGCAATATATTGTCTCGGTTGGTGTGTGAACTCTCCCACTAGGGTGAGGGGATCTTCTGCAACGGTGATTGATAATGTAATATCCAATATTCAAGGGAACTTACATTGGTTTCCATTGTCCATTCTGGAATATCCGACCATTACACACAGGAGTTTGGTTTTGTGGTCTGATCTGTTCAAAAACTAAATATTTAACTAACAACTTTTTTTAACAATTGTTATAGGAATGATGATCCCAATGGAGCTGATAACAAGGGAAAATCTCCAGAAGAAGTAAGTCAATCAATTCAGCATTTTTGTACCTTACAATAATTAGATTGTTTGTAAATATTTAAATTCATTGATATGTTGTGAATTTGTATACCAATTTGATTCAAATTGAACAGACATGCTCAATTTTGTCGACTCTATAACGAAGAAAGTAATTGCAATGAGTAGAAGTTCCAGGATGACATTGCTCATCAAAAAAGGTTAAATACATTTAAAAGATTGTCAGTCGAGTACTCGAGCTGATGCTTAGTGCATATTAATTCCAAAGAGAGAGTGTGATTTTAAACAAAAATTTCAATATGAAGTTTGTTTGAACCACCTAAGATACTAATACTGAAATAAAAGGAATCTTGAATGAACATTTAAAGAAAAGTTAAAGCAGACTCAAATTCTTAGAGAGTGAACAAACCTGCGACAAAATTCTGGTTTTTTACATACAATTCTGACAGAATATGTTAATCAAAGCATTTTAATAATAATATGCGCCTTTATTTCTCTACTATTTTTCTTGTTAGTAATATCATTGTATTTGGATAACCTAATAGAACTCCGATCCAATGCAATATTTCGTTCCACTGGAAATTCGACGATAGTGGAGCTATCTATCTATTGGGGAAACGACGGAAGCTGTGGGAACCACCGATGCTACCAATGATTTCTCCTTAGCGCTACCTCGCTGCGCGATCACGCACTATTTTCGCGACAACCTTTTTTTCGGCACACAGCCCCCGTATGCATGCAAGATCTATTTTATTATTTATGATCTATGGTAATATTTAACTAAAGTTACCTTCATTTAATTTAGTTTTTGTGTCATAAAACAATGTACACAAACACAGATAAGTTTTAATTTAACAGAGAGGAGTTTATTGACATTTTTCAATCAGTATTATAAAATTTTAAAAAGCTGTTTCAATAAAATTATACTTTATTGGTGAATTTATTACTATCGGATAAAAATATTTACAATTAACTATTGAGTACTCTTATCTAGAGTTTATATGATTCATCCCCTCACATTTAAACTTTTGCCTGTGGTTTTACTGAAAGAAAAACAAAAATAGAATTTAAAACAAATTACTTAATCTAAAAACAATCTAAATATTTTATAATCTTAAATGTAATGAAATATGTGTGGTGCGAGTGGATATATGAATTGACACAACATTTTAATAGAGTTATAAATTATATTATATTTCAAAATTGACCTCCTTTTCATCAAACATCTACTTTTAGAGTATGAAAAGTTCAAATGTTTGTAAGAGGTTTTGTATTATATGGTGTTAGCATTCCTCCATTGGTTGAATGTAATTGTTAACATTTGAAAACTCCTTGTCATTTTATCCAAACTATACATTTTACTTAACTCAAACCCCATGTTAAGATTTATGACTTGTTATTTAGTTTTAATTAGAGTTTTATTCATTGTTATGTAACAGGGCCCTTTACAGCCCAGTGTCTAGTTGTTATTGTTGAATTATTTGTTATTTTATCGTTATTGCGTCTGTAGTGTCTATAAATTAAATGTTTAATTTTATACCTGTGTGTGATCGTATGTATCTCAATTACTTATTAAGTCTATGAGCATTACGTAAATGCTTTACGATTTCCAGGTGATGATAACCGCTCAGGTTTTTCGCCTAAAAAAAATTGACATTTAAAATTATTATCTTAACATAATAAAAGTTTTGTAGTCCGATTGAAATGTATAATGTTTAAAATATGATTTTGAGAACTCTGAGTATTAATTTATCTGGGTTGAGTCCTAGATGATTCGGGGATGCGGAATACTACCCCCCGGAAAACTATCCCCCCAGGTGAAACGTGATGTCACGAAATCTGCCAACTAACCAATATGGGAGCCGTGTCCGCGGCTGAAATACTACCAATACTACCCCCCCTAGCAAAAACGGGTCGCCGGAATACTATCCCCCGGAAAACTACCTCCCCAAGCAGGTTCCTACAATTATACTGTTATCGGCAACATACTGTGACTAAACAGTTTAGGTTAGTCCTCTAGTTTTTTTTTTTAATTCTAATTATATAAAGTGATAATACGACGAAATATTATAATGGGGATGCGGAAAAACGCATCGAAACTTGAGTGTGTGTGACTGGAAAACTGCCCCCCCGATCTCTGACGTCAAAATGACGTAGGAACCTGCTTGGGGGGGGGGGGGGGGGGTTTCCGGGGGGGGTAGTATTCCGGCGACCCGATGATTCTAGTTAGTTTTTAAGTTTGGATCAGGTATTATTTCACAAGATGTGTTTTCTGCTTACCTTTTGAGTGCTTTCTAAAGAAAGTAACTCATTCTTTTACAATCCAGATTTCCTTCCTATTATTAAGAAAATTACTGACTGGTGAATTGGTGAATGATATGTTTGTTCAAATGCTTTATCAGAAGTTTTGGTATCATATCAAGTATAAATTACACATGTTTTAAATTACATTTTGTTGCATTTAATGGTTGCTAATGTTAAAGTTACATTTCCAGGAGTCCGTTATGTCAACTGTAAACTTAGCCTTAGAAGACCTTCTTAATCAGGTTGTCTCGATGGAAACACAGGTCGGTGTAAAGCCTGGCGAAGAAGTGAAAATGGAAGAAGAATCGACCAAAAGAAAGTCTGACGATAGTACAGAAAGTGTAAGCATTAAACGTGTCAAGAGAAATGATTCAACTGACAGTGAAGTTACTAAAACTGTTGATGATACAAGTAAGAGTGAGAAAAGTGTGGGTAAACTGGAAACTAAACGGAAATCTACGGATACCTCATCGCAAAGTGTTTCCGATAGTGACAGCTCGAGTGATAGTGAGTCTTCTAGTGACTCTTCGTCTGATGATGATTCTGAAGAGTCTACTACAGAGGAAAGTCAACAGGTACGTGCTAGATTCTTAACAACCTGTTGTATTCAATTTCGCAAGTGTTAAAATTAATTAATCTTTCCCAAACTTTAACAGGAAATCATTAATTTGTGAAAATGTTTAATCATAAATGGGCTGTATTCATATTTGATTTTCCTGCTAGTCTGGATCACTTGATATGTTTAGTATATTCAGCAAGTGTTTGGAGAGAAGTTCCATTTACGTCTGGTGATACGAAGGGAACAAGATCAGTTCACAAGCAACCCAATTCCTACAGATTAGGAGAATGGTTTGTGCTCTCATATTGAACAGTAGGAGACTGACTGATGACTGTGAACCAGTTGTCTCTGTCAGATTATGTAAACAACCCCTGTATCATTGGACCCTTCATGTAGGCGATGATAACCACCTAGGTTTCTCGCCTTTAAAAACCAAAAAAATGGACCCTTCATCCCTTGAAGTTTTCCCCACTTGTAGACATAGCTTCTCTGCAAATAAATGCTTGAACAGAGTAGAGATTACTTTACCTTCAATGATCTTGCTTTTTCAGTCTGTAATTTGACTGTAGTTTCAACCTTACTAGGCTATTTTCAAAGGTTATGTTACTTTGTATTTGACATATTTATAGAGATACTGAAAATGTTGTACAATATGATTTAGGCATGAGTAACACTCCATGAATCAAAACGTAAAACCATCAGAACTGTAATTGTATTTAAAACCATTAATTATATGTAAAATATTGTTAATATTTTACCAAGTAAAATCAGCATGAACCTTCCAAAAATTGACATGCTAAACTGTCATGCTTGTGATTGTAGGTAAAACTGTCAACTGAAAGTAAAATGTGGAAGAGAATAATAAAGGGTTTATCATAAAAAATGATTTAACCGAGGATAATTCTTAAGCTATATCGCTCCTATAAAAAACAATAAAACAGGCCCTGTTTAAAATAAGGTTAAATCATATTCTTAATAAATCTGACCGGGGGGAGGGGGGGGGCAGAGACCCCGCGAAGGTCAGAGTGCCGAGTATTTTTTTTACAATTACTACGGTAGACAAAGTACAATTTAACAAATTTAATGTAGTACTCTTACTTCTTAATACATAAGAAGTATTAAGTTGATGCCAATATTATTACAGTATTAAGTACACAGTTGATGCCGATAGCAAGATGTATCATACAATTGAGTAATGAATTTGTTTGACTGTTATGTTGTATTTTGAGTAGTGTGGTTTCACTAAATATAACTCTGTGTGACGGAAACTGCTGTCAGAGACTAGAAAAACAGAACCTTTTAAGATGACGAACATCAATTTAATGAAAAAGTAAAGGCTACTATGGAATAAATAAAAGTGTTAAAATTATAATTGCACCTATTTAATATAAACAAAAAATTGTAGAAATCAATTTAATTTGTTTCACTACCGATTCTGTCTCAAATATAATCATAAAACATCGCTTTTGATAAAATCACTATCACTTAAACAAGTTGTAAGAAAAGTGTAATATATAGACAAATGCTTGCAGACTTTTTTTTGAAGATCTTTCCATTACTAACATGTCTTCCTCTTAATGTTTTCATTTAGCTTTTGCTAGCGAAATGCATAAAATGAACACAAACAGGGAACCTTTTTAAATCACAGCTCGGTCATATGTTGCAAAAGCACGATGTATTAAGATTAATCATTGATAACATATATGTAATAAATCTAAAGTGAAGTGTTTGCACAGTAAAAATTTAAAAACGTTTAACCTTCTTTGGAATAATAGTTGATTATAGTTTAATTTCCATTTCAAATTTTGGTTTTGAAATTAATTTAACAAATAAAATTAGGGTAATTTGTTTACCTTAATTTCCCAGTAAGAAGAAATAAAGTAAGTACCAGTTTTTTTACCACTATTTCAAAAGTGACTTTTCTATTTCTTAGTTTTATAATAATTTTAAAATACATATTTTTATTCAAAATAGTAGTAACAATGTAATTAAGTTGTACACACAATTTTTTGCCTCTATTTTGATTAAGTATTTATCAAACTTTTTCACCATTTCTCTTGTTTAACCCTCACAGTGTCAGACTGCACAAAGTGGCGCAAGATGCAGCCATTTCAAACATATGCGACAATTTGCATATATTTGCATATTCCGGTATTTAATACACTTAAAATCATCCAATCGTAATAAAACCGGCACCATTGGAAAGGCAATCAATTAAGCTTTAATTTTTGTATTTAAAACTTTTTCGTAAAATGTATATTTACATACGTAATCATCGTTTTAAAATATGCCGATCGGGTTACAGCTGTTTCAACGCGTGAATTTGTTTACAATTGTACTGTTATTTCCCACTTCTTCAACGTTCAAGCCCACCTACAGAAGTATTTCTATCAAGATTATAAAGCTACCATTGGATTCGTCAAGATTTTATCTTTCTAATAGTGCCTTCCAATCAGATGTCACTATTTTACACGATTTATGACCAAGATTTCAGCAAACCCTTGCGATTGGACAGTTTTCAACCAATGAAACATCCCATTTGTCAACCGATATTGGGTAGGCACTGTCATATGTTTTGGCAGATTTCTTTTTACCATTTTGTAGAGAATAGTTTGATCTTTTTAACAGTGGGAAGTAAACTAGAAAAACCAGTTTTTTGTTCGTCTAGACACCAGTGGAATGTACATATCTGGTGGGACCGTCTAGCACGTCTCCCATTCCCACGTTATTCAAATGTCCCTTCCTGCCTCTTGTAATATCTCCGGCGAAGTTTCATTAGATTGATGTCATTTTGTTATTCAAATAAAGATAACTCAAACACTTTTGTGAACTAAGAAAAGACAAGTATACCGTTTGTTTCTTTGATTTATCCTCTACACTTTGTTATAATACTATTTCATTTCTGGGCAAAGCATATATATTAGTAAATTACGTTTCAAATTAGGCCTAGTTATGTTAGCAGTCGTGTATTTGGAACATAAAAACTGGTTTTTTTTTCAAAATAAGAAATTTGAAATTGATAAATGTTTTTATACAGTTCTATTTAGAACTAAATTACAAAACTTTTTTACGCTTACGAAAAAATTACAAAAAATGTTTACTACTTCTTATGTAGGCCTAAAGTTGAACTTTTTCCTTTCGTTACTGAACATTTTTTGTTTCTTGAGCTAATAACTTTTACAATTTTACATCAATAAATTTTTTAATTGCATATATGAATTCTTTTAACTTTCTCTACAAAAAAGGTACAGAACACTTTTGGATTGGATTGGGATAGAATTACTAATTTTGTCGAATTTTTTAAAATATGCTTGCAAAACACTAATAACCGGCTCGCCAATTTGAGCTATAACCAGTTCACGGTGAGGGTTAAAGAATGCTTTTTAATGAGGTATGGCTCGATATCTCTTCTACTTAATCGTTTTTAGATAGTCGCCTATAAATTAAATTTCATTATTATTTAAAACCTAGTTAAGGTTAAATCACCTTAACATTTTTAGTTTTAATTTATATTGGAACTCGTACATGAAGGAGGTGTGACATAAATAGTATAATTTAATTTCTTATGTATAATTTCATTGGTGTTCAGGATGGCAGTGAAGATAGCAAGAAAACTGAAAAGAACGAGGAATCAAAATTATGTAATAACTGGAAAGAAGGTAAAAGTAGATGGATTTAAACATTTTATTAGGTATTTAAATGCCATTTAGGAAACACTTGAAATACATTTGAACTTCCAAAGGTATGGTTACTTTGGAGTGTTGAAAAGGGGATCTATTGAACTGCAAATTGGTTAGCTCTTATTTGTTCACTGTGAGATGATCATTAACATATATTTGGTTCAGTAAATTACTATTTATTCCAATAATATTTATGCATTAAATATAGATCTCTACCAAACTATTCAAAAACAATAAACTTCAATATAATTCTTATACCTTACTCTACGGGCAAAACTGAGTTGAAATGAATCTACTTTCCAAAATTCTCAAACAAAGATATTACTAAAATTAATTATCTCAATATAAGAATAAAAAAAAACTGATTCTACTAAAACTCAAACTTAATATAAAGCAATTATTTTCCTATATTCACAAGAAATGTACTCTCACCTTATTTCCTCTTCGTGGCTCCTTTGAGTCAAATCGGCTCTGTTGCTTCAACTCCCACACCAAGTTAACTTAGTACTGTGACAATTGAATGATTTCTTTATTTTGCATGAATTTACAGATCAATAGCAAATGAATTCCAACAACTCTAATGCGTATAAAGAATAAATACTTCTGCTTGACTTAGCTTTGTGTCCGACCATTTCTGTTTTTGTGTTTTAGATAATTCCAAAATTCCAATTTTATATGTACTGTAGTTAATAATCGTTATTGAATAATAATGACTGTTCTAACTTTGTATAGTGATTCTTTAAATTATCTGTGGGTATAAATATTTACAACATATTTTTACCAAACAAAAACCCCTTGGCCTGCAACAAGAAATTTTGATACATGCTTCTTATACATAAAACCACAGCTCTTACTAAAAAATAAACTTTCGTTGTATAAAGAGTATTGTCAAGCCAGTCGGGTCATCCTGTTTTCCGGTATGGGGCATAGTAATAATTCCAACATTGAGATACTTCATCCCTTTAAATCTAAAATTAAATGGCTTATAACCCAAAAAAGGTAGAATAATAATATTTTGAGTTTGTGTAAGCGTATTATAATAAAAGAGGATTTTATTTTAAATAGTTTTATCAAATTTTCAATTGTCTAGCTCAAAGCTGAAAGAGCACTACAAATATCTCACTGGTTCAACTTATAGACTAGGCCTATTCCAACAATACAATAACTATAAGCTTTTAAGATATAACAAAATCTGGTTTATTTAAACAATATATTGAATCTCCTTTTACATTTAAATCATATATACAATCTTATTATTACACATCAAACATTGCAATTATTTTATAATTACTAATTATTAGATCTCTTAATCTCTTAAAAAGGTTTGTGGCTAATTAAGTATGCAATCTGTAGCAAAATGAATCGTATAATTACTGTAATAAATATTTAAAATTGCTAACTATTAAAGTATAAATTTCAAATAAATGTTCAATTTCTAGTTATGGTTCTTAATTTCTTATAATTTAACAATTTGGTAAGTCTATATTGAACACTGAAGTTTGTGGTAATTGTTCTTTAAATGTACTTTAATAAATATGGCCGATACTACCTTCCCAGAAGCTCAATTGAAACATTAATACTTGCTTAGTTCATTTAGAATAGATATTATTTCAGTTCTTGAAATTCGTGATAGAAATTATTTATGCATTCTTCTTAAATGGATTTAATGATTTATACTGTCTTTATTTTAATGTACGGTTGAATTATTTTTAAAGCCTCTTAACAAAAACGTCTGTATCATACAATGGTCAACTAAAAAGTAAGAAAATGGCTTGGTTCTTCTTCAAAATGGACCCGAGACCATGTGCACTGCCTTACTGAGTAGCTTTGCTATACGTTTCCACTATTAGTCTTATTTAAGCCAATGTTCTTTTAACAAAATCAATAAAGTAAACTTTTATAAGTTTTGCCACTTGTGTAATCGTTTTTTAACAATGTTTATAATTATTTAAGTCTTTTAAGCCTTTAAAATGTCAAAAATATTCATTTTTTTTAGAAAAATATAACAGTATGCTTACGGGTGATGACGTACGCATTGGAAACAGCTGTTCTTAATTCCGATTCAACTGTAATCGATTGTCCTTGCAGTCCGGAGTAGGTTACATCACTGTTTTCATTTTCTATTTGCTTTGTTAAGACATTTATAATATTTCAACACTGTTTTAACACTTGTTTTTCAAATAAATTACAATGTTTCTTAATCTTAATTATACTAAATCTAGTAATACATACACATAATTATACACGCTAATAGATTTGAATAATGAAATATGATTGCATACTTTTCAATTTTTTGTAACTACATTTTAGCCTAGGCTTGTCGATTTATTTTTATAAAAGAAAAAAGGTAAGTTAATTTCTATTTAGCCTTATTTATTGGTATTATATAGTTATTTACTGTGTTTAATTATTACAAATTCTGAAGTTAAATTACTTTCATTAGGTAGGCTAGTTCTTGCTTTAAGTATAATTTTGAGGTTATATTTTCCCAACTGGGTTAAAATGTTATAGTATGTTATAATATTTTTTCCTTTTACTCCTCAAATACTTAAGGGAAACAAAAATAGGGCCTATGTGTTACATAAAATTGTTCGTTTAGTAATTATTTTTGTTTAAAAGTAATTAATTGTTTTATGTTAATTTAAAATATTGTATGCTTTTGTTTTAATTTTGTTTATGCATGTAGTTAAACAAGAATATATTTGGCTCCATGGCCTATTATATGTATTTAATAGTTAGTTGCTTAAAATATTTTAATGTTTTCATACCACTAAACAAAAATGGTTGGCAAACTGGTATATAAACAGAAAAGAAAATCAGCAATCGTAACAGAATGTTTCAACACAAAATGAAAGAAGAGAATAAAAAATTGTTTGGTGGGACGGTCTTGACTTCTGGACTGTCCCACCAACAATATATTGTGTAAAATGGTTTCAACATCGCCTACCACACTTCCAACAACTTAGGCAACTTTCTTAACAATATATTAAACCTAAAAAAAACCTAAAATAACTACAACAGTAGTAGAGTTTATAAACTCACGTGCAATGATTGTGACAAATTTTACATAAGCCAAACTGGCAGACCCTTTACAAAAATATTCAAAGAACATTTGCCTTCTGCAAACATATATCCAATTACATGAACATCTAATAAGTACTAATCATTCATACACCGTTATCCACACTAACCTAACTGCTATTTATAATAAGAGGGAAGGACATCGTCTTGACTTATTAGAAGAATATAATATTTATGCTTCCAATAAAAATAACCCCAACCTACTTTGTTACCATCCAAAAAGGTGAAACTATGTAGAATGCGTACTGAGCCTAAATTATGGATGGTACATACATTATGTTTATAAAATGTAAAATTTACCAGACACAAGTCTTACCTTAATAGCGAAGTCGAGATATCTGAAATGTTCCTTGACAGGTTATTGGATAAATACAATTAATGTACACATATTATAACAATAAACTTAAGTTTATTAAAAAAAATTGATACGCCCTTAATTATAATAAAAGATGAATATGATATACGCCCCAAAAATATGCTAACAGATTGTTTTATTTAGTTCCCTCCCTTACAAAAAAATTAAAGAAAAACCCACCCTGTATTCAATTATATTATTTAAATTTATACTTAGTTAATCAAAGAAAGAAAGAAAATTTGCTTATGGCACACATGGTCTTAAACATTAGT
>JAGFPH010001530.1:136370-149762 GCA_018207615.1 Philaenus spumarius | reverse complement strand
GAACGGCAACCTCGTGGAACACTACGGGTCCAGTCGGTGCTGCGGTGTCCAAGTTATGTACTACGAAAAAATGCCGGTGGCCCCTGCAAGTAGGTGTGTATGTACGCCCCAAAGTATTGGTGTATGATATGAAGTATGAGGTCGGGCAAATTTAGAGTGAAAACGTAACAACTTCTTAATGAAAAGTTGAACTTGCAGGCTACTTATGATATTCTCTCTTAAGTAAACACAGTAGACCTTTCCAACAACAGTCAGCTTACAACCTGCTTTACTTTAGACTCCGTTTGGAAGTACACAATCGACTATGTGGCCACACCCAAGTACATACATCAAATTATTTAATGAAGAGCAAGCCTCGGTTAATTTTATAATGTATATCGTGTTGTGTGTTTAGTATTGTAATAAATTTCATTTAAGTGTTAAGTCCTATACCTGACGGACTGTGATTGGCGAAACATAGATGTAGTGTTTCTACATAACAAAAACGAATTGCTTCCACTACAAAAAGAAATTTATATAACAGCAATTCAAAAAGCGATCATAATTTATAAAATCCATTAGATCTCATAAAGAATATAATAAAACAAATTTATACTGGAGGAACAATAAGTAAAAATATCTCCAATAACGATTAAATATTCCCTTGGTGAAGGAAGAAATAAGTCAGAAATGTGGAGTATGAATCAAACCTCATTCAAACGTACTTGCATCCAACCTCATGTTCATTAACTGACTATCTTTTCAATTGATTTGTCATTCGATGAATAACAAGACCTCTATTTTACCAGTAAAAAATAATATAAAAAGGTGCTACAAAACAATTTTTTTCCGTTAAGACTATATTTTCAAAACAATTCATGAATTTTCATACACCAAAATCTTTGGTAAGGAACAAGATATTCTGTTCAAATAAAGTAAGTAATTGTCAATACCAAATTAAAACACGTTGGATTTAATAATATTAAGGATGTTATCTGTTTGTCACCAGAACAAGAAGAAATGATCAATCATTGCATCCACGCTCTGGAAGAATGTGTGCGAAGGTTTCCTGAACATTACAAATCTCTGTATAGAATGGCACATTATTACTTTCGCTCCAAACGACACAGAGACGTTGCCAAAGTACACAAGTTGTTGTTAGGTGAAGGTGGATTGTTTGCTGACAGAAAAACTACTAACTTTTTTAATGTAAGTAATTGGTTTATTGGATGATGATATTGTACTTGAATTGTAACACAATTACCTTCCTCTATCAGACAGTCCTTGTTTTTTACCTCATTTATTACATGACGTCCATTTTGACCCTTCTTATTAAGTCATTTTCAAATTCTTTATTATTCTAGTTCTTACTCTGAGAACTTTAAGAAAATTAAAAAGTAACTGCTGATCAGATATTATAAACAGTCAATTGTACATCCACACGTTAAAAACCTTAAAAGTAAAATTATGATATAACATTATGCAGGTGCTTGCTCGTGTATTTAGTTTAATCTCGTACTGTTAGAGTTAGTGAGTTCAGCTCCTGCTGGGCATAAGAATGGTAGTCGAGCACTTCATTCTTGGTAGCATCCTTAACATTTTCTAACTGTTGTAAGATGTCAAATAATAGAATCAGCTGTTTAATAAATTGTAAAGACCCATCAACAGATTACCGGCTAAGGTAGCCAGCTGTGAGTTGTTTTCCTTTGTTTGTGAATCAAATTTATAGACATTTAAAATAAAATACTGGATTATGAATTTTTAGGTTAATGTTTAATTGAAATTGTAATTACAAAGTTGGTTTCTTAGCGTTACATAAATCCTTAACCCTTGCGGTCAAATGTGCTAATGCTGCTTCATGACTAAGTACATTATCAAAAATTTAACACATATTGAATTTCATAAAACATGTGTGATGTAGTAATTGAGTCACAAGGCATGTGTAATTTAATTATAGACTACTTTGAAATATTTTTGGCCTGTTTTTAAATTATATTCATGTTAGGATTCAAATATAAGATTGGATGGTTTGAATAATTAATAATACACTAGGTGATAGAATCTTTTTATTGCCCAAAATATACTTATTCCAAGATAAACTCTATCTATATGTCTTATTTCTACTGACACACTCTTATCGATAGTTTCTGGGTATCAGCTCTCTATCAATCACGCATAAACCCTGGACTATACCCTTTTTAAAAGACCTCAATGTGAATATATAGAATATTACTCTAATCTACTTGCTCACCTTATTTATACGCACCCAGAAACCCCTGTAGACTTCGCCCAAAGTCTTTCAAAAGTCTCCATGTCTCGAAGAATGCGCCGTTGTCCAGTGTTCGATCCCTGTCGATACGCAGAGATCCGTTCGAGACCCTCAGTCTCTCTGTTGGTATTGGCCGTCTCCTCCCAACATACTGGCCTCATTTCTAGGTCAGGGTCAACCTTATATAGTACAACTTGCGCTTGTTTAAACTTCCTACATATTGCATGTTTTGGGTCGGACATTTCTACAGTTTCCTGTAGTATGTCGTAATCACCACTTCCTATTTCCTTGTTTTGTCTTTTTGTACCAACAATCTTACATTAATCATTACCTAATCATTACTACATTATGTTTGACCTGCAATTAACCTAACCATTTACTAATTATTCCTAACATTAATAAAAATTTGTGATTAAGATTAAGCTTAGGAATTTGTGTAAATCAAATTAAAATTGGGTCTATTTATTTTAATTAATTGTAGTCTATTCTATAATGTTACATTACAAATGAATGTTATGAACATACAAGTAATGGTCCTGCTTACTCATCTTGCTGCATTCTTGTGATCCTTTTTATTTGATTTTTTATCTCATGTATATTCAGCTTTTGCTTATTTCAAATAATAAATTCTCTTTTTTCCAAAGGGTGTATGGCGTATCCCTTCGAGTGAAATCGATAGGCCAGGAAGTTTTGCTTCTCACATGAGTCGATGTGTATTACTACTTATGGATGTGCTTCGAGAGTCTAAAGACCATAAAATGCTTCTCGACCTGTCGCTACAGTTGAGGGACACCCCTGAACCTGATAAGTAAGTCATTTGATGTATAAAAACATGATATTGTAATGATTTAACAGCATAATGTGAATACAATTTGATAAAGATTATTTCTGGGTGATACGATTTACTTGTGCCTAATTATACGGATTGTAGAATAATAATAATAATTAATAACACGATACAAACGAGTACGCTGTCCAGTGTAACTCTTGAGTTATGTTTAGCAGTACCCGTTTTGCTAATGTCAAACAGGAGTAATGTAATCAGACAGTTTGTTCTTCAATGTGTTTCTTCTCCGCTGTGTTTCCACTTGTGAAGGCTTCGTAATAGTTTGCTGCCTCCTCTCGACCCCTTTACTTTGACAGATCCAATGAGTGTTGTTCTTTAATTAAATGTTATCGTAATCATAATGATACATACAGCACGACTGTATATCGTAGGAAAACATAATAATTTGCGCAATTACATACTTAGGTTTTTTTTACCTTTACTTACATTTAAAACACTTAATAATAATTATTTCCATTTTAATTTTAAAAGATGATGTTGATCTTTAAGTAATTTTTAACAAATAAAACTTGAATTATTTCAATAGTTGTACACGTTAATATTGATTGAAATATTCATTAATGTATAGAATTATTTTGTTTTTAAGAGAATACAAATATTGTACAACAGGTTGCCAGACGATATAAAGGAATTCCCTTCCATTAAAGGCTTTAAAAATAAGCTTAGGGCTTTCCTTGTAAAGCAGACATGTTACTCGGAGGAGGAGTACCTGAAGCTTTATATAGTTGTTTTATCATTACTGTATGATTGCTGTGAAATAGTTAATATATTTATGTGTCTTATTTTTATTACTTGTATTATATGTGTATTGTATTCTGTATATACTTTTATCATTTGTAGGTTTATATGTGACAACTCAAATGTCTACTTCCAGCAATGCTATTGTAACCTAATGAGGCCAATAAATCAAATCATATCAAACTATTTAAGGATTTATTATACATATTTACTCAAATCAAATTATGGTATCCAAAAGTATCAGGTACTTAAAAATCTGTACCGACCCATCTCTAATGATTGTGGCTTTACATTGGTTGTAGAATCCTTCATGAATTACAAATAAATATACTTCTTTTTCGTATTGCAGAAAATACCTTAGAGATCCTGAACGTGAGGAATTGTGCCGTGAAGCCTTGTCTCTGAGTACTCAAGCACTCAGGAAGAAATTGCAAGAAGCAAAGGCTTCGGAGGATTTGAAACATATTGTGTTGGAAGCATTCAAAACATATCGCAAGCTTAGCAAGTACTGGCCTCAGAGAGAAGGAACTTTTGTTACATTATTGACGGATGCTTTTTCTAAATACAGCAACATTAAAGAAAAGGTAAACATTAAAGTTACTTTATAAATCCTCTTTAATTATTTATTCATGGAAATAGTGTTTACTTAGGAACTGTTTTATAATTAGCTATCATATCGTAGGCTTAAAGAAACCATATGATTATGACACCATCTAGCGTCGACTTTCTCTAAAACATTCCTTGCCGATTGGCAAAAGTCCAATGGTATTATTTAATGAAATTGTATTAAGGGAATATTTTACAACCTTTCCTTGTTATAAATAAAAAGTATTGGCTTTGTTTTGTTGATTGGGAGCTGTGCCAAAGAGTCATTGGATCAAAGTTGTTGGTACGAAAGTATGAAACTGTATAAAAACTACACTAAATCTAAGTTTCTAGCTCAATCTAAAGTATGGCCAAAAGAGTTGCGACAAAACTGCACAGGTCCAAAGTTGTAGATCTTGTTGAATCTGATGCTGCTTGTACTGTTTGTTTTTTGATAGGTTCAAAAAAAGATCAGTATCTACTTAAAACTTGCATATTATGCCATTTCAAATTTGTTCAAGAGTTACAAATTTTAACTTATAGGGTTTTTTTCAGTTACTGGTTAAAAACTGTAAGTTTGATAAATTTAAAATTTCTAGCTCATCAGGAAGAAGGTCAGAATTTGTATAGATGAGTGAGTTAAACATTGTATTGCTTTGTTACGGATTTATGTTATTTATAACTTAACTGTTATAATTGTATTTATCAAAATTGTACAATCATATTTGAAATCTCTTCTTCACAACAAAATAATGTATATTATTAATTTATGTAGGTTGATGCTGCAACTGTCTTGGACGCTGCAATAAAGTTCAGTGCACAAGAACTCATGGCAATGAGATCTGCAGCAACAGGGGGCGGTAGCATTAGTATCAATACTATCGTACCTGTTATTACGACCATCAGTTCACCAGATGTTAGCCAGGTAAGATTTTTTTTAAATAAGTAAGACTGTTGAGTAACAACTGTGTATTGACTACATCTGTGGAAATCGAATCACCATGTAGATTACATTTATAATGTATTATACACAGCCTTACATTCCAAATTGTTTATTCTTCTTTTCTACAATAATTAACAGTGTGTTTATTAAGAAAATGAAAATAGGTTATATTTACGACTAACCTAAATATAAAATTCTAACAAGGTACGAAATGAGAAAAAAATATTAGGCTTTGTCTTTATGTAGTTCTCGCAACTGTTGAGTAGTAAAAAATTAATTCACCCAACTGAAAGAAAATAAGTCAATTTTTATCTTTTGTACTCTGAGACTTAATAATTCAGTTTTTAATTCCGCTCAAATTGTTTTACCATTTGGACTTTCAACTCCTCTTTCATTTCGACATCTTAAAATTTGTGAAAATTATAGACTGAACACAATTACCGAAAAATGTCTCGCATTACTTTTGCCGGAACTTCCTATTCCCATGTTCAGAAGTAGGAATTTAATTATTGTTTCTTTCCCTTTCCCAAAATTTTGTCAAACACTGATTGATTTAGAGACAAAACATTGAACAAGTTATGGATATCATTTATTCGAATATTTTTAATACAAATATATCTTTTTCTTCCGTGGTATACAAGTGAGGGAATTGACAGACTTTCAGTACAATAGAACCTCGATTATCCAAGGTAATTGGGACCGGGCAGACCTCGGATAGTCAAAAACTCGGATAACAGACGGTAGGCCGTGAGAAAACCATTGAGGTGCGAAATCCCGTGTTATTTATGTCGTTATAGGCTGATTTGGAGCCGTACTTACTTCAAAATATATTTTATTTGGCTTTACATAATATAAATAGTTTTAAATAAACAAAGAAGGTTTGATAATGTACTTGAATGAAATTACGCTAGTGCAATAAAATCAAAAATTTAAAGAGACATTTACATTATTTATGAAAAGTACAAATTAAAATCATTGAATTGCAAACATTTATGTTTATAGAAAGATACGTAAATAAAACATACTAAAAACGGATAAATTTACACACTTTTAAAAAAGTGTCGAGCCGACCCGGTCCGTCGCAGAAATCCGTAGCAGTGGATAAATCTAACAGACTTGCACCGTTCCGACTTGTGTTGGAAGGATCCGCGCGCATTCCACCTCACCACAACTACTGTCACAACTACCATGAATTGCAAAATTATCATGGACGAACAGTGGAAGAGATCGAAAGTTCTTTCTGGTTTTGACCTGTGGCTATATCTATACCCAACCCGCGTGGGGCGGAGCCGAATCGACTGAATTTGGTATGCTGTCAGAGCGTGGAAAAAATCGACTCCGTCCGTGTCGACTCGGCTCGCTCGTGTACTTTTTGATGTACACAATAATCACTTTGAAATAAAAAATAACTACTTTCTAGTAGTTATTCTACTGTGGCCTCTCTGGTAGCTGCGCTCCATATAACTTTGTTCGGCATTGATAGCGCCCGCGTCAATCCGCGTTGGCAATGCTCAACGCCAGGTTAACTTAAATTCGCTAGCGTTGATAGCGTTTGTATAACATAGCCCACAGTAGTTCCATTTACCCAATTAACTGACGTTAACGCGACGTTGAAAACGCAGCGCTATCAGCGCTCGTATAACGTGGCCCTAAAAGGCAGCGCGCTGGGGTGCTGGCTAGACTGTCACTCAAGGTCAGTGTGGAGTGATCTTGTGGAAAGAATGTTTATATTGCACTATTGTCTGACTCAAGCCCATCACAATTCACTTTAAAAAATATATAATGTTTCAGACTTTGTGATAGGTTAAAGAACTTTCATCCGTTTAGGTTTAGTTTTAGTTTAGGTTTAGACTAACTCCGACCTGAGCTTAGTCTCCCCCCCCCCCCCCCCCCAACGCCAAATTCTCGGTGCACCACTGTTGGACACTGTAATACATTGGGAAATGAGAAAGCAGATAAGATTGCAAGATTGCCCTTCAGTTGCATCCAAAACTTCCTCAAATAGAAAAACTAAGTTTGTAATACAAAGCTGCAAAGTGTCAGTTCAGACAGGTGAATTGAAAGTGTTGCGTTGGTTTAACAAGGTGATCTGTGTATAGTTTTGAGTAAATCAATTTCAAAGGTTGTAATATTTTTACCATGAATATTATTGAATGTATATTATTTACTCACTATTATAGAGGCCATTTCTATAGTTTTTAATATGTTTTACTAAAATATTATCCTCCTTTCTGTGAAAAAAATACCCCAAAATGCAGTTAGAACCTTGTCAAACTAATAGCCTAGTATGATAAATGTTTTATTATGAACTTATTGTACTCATTTTGTTTATTTTTTTCTGTCAAATATTACAAAATTTAGCTCAAGCCATTTAAAATAGTTTTTTTATATTTAAAGATGAAGAATTATTCTATAGTATTTTCGGTCCTGGATATTCATAATATATGAAAATGACTACAATTGCCTTTTATACAGTGTCCAATAAGTAAAGTGCCAAACTTCGGAGAATGGTTCTATGGATCAAAATAAGAAAAAAAAATTCATACAAACACAGACCCGAAAACGCTTTGTTTTCTAGATATCCGCCATTTTGTTTTTTGTACAAAATAATTCTTATCTAGAAACGGTTTGACTGATTGAATTCAAACTTGGCACGAAGTTTAACCTAACAATGATATATCTCAAGAAAAATAAGCTATTAAATCCAATCATGAGTTTCAAAATGGCAGCTGTTTGAAAATGTCAAACCTAAATTACTCCAAAATCATACATTTTAACAAAAAATGTCAAGGCACCTTTTTTGTAGCCCTTTTGATTCCCTTTTGGATGGTGTAACTGTCAAAACAATCGGATGAAGGATAATAGCTAAGTTAAAGATAATGACAGCAAATGTACATACAATATTGCTGTGTTTACCGTGTTTGTATTGGATGCCGGGCTGAATAAACCAAGTATTATACATAACCCGGCCACCACCAATCTCTGCAAATACGTTCGGTTGCCGCGACCCCGGTTTATATTTCCTCGTTATAGTAGTCGTTACATCCCATTTCATTCCAATACGAAGTATTCGGAGAATCTACACTGCACCAAAGTAATAGAGTAGCCGAAGTAGCCGTACCGTTACTTCTAGCCGTTAGTAGCGATTACTTTGTGTGCTTGCAAACTAGGGTTGGGTCGATACCGATACCTATCAACAAACAACGGATTGTCCATGGAAGAAATTAATGCCAGAAAACAATTAGCAGTAATTTCATGAAATATTGGCGTTAAAACATAATTTAATATACCACAGTGAGTTTTACGTTTGCCAAATTTATTTCATTGGTAAAATATTATTTAAAATAAAATTACGAATATCCCCAAACGAATGAGACCGCAATTATACAACAGCGTATGTCAGCGAATAAATCTACTCCCGAGAACAATGGAATGTCTGTATAAGAAATTGTTACCCAAATACAATTAACCTACTCCAATTTAATAAAAACAACGCGTTAAATACAATAGCTTTAAAACATAATTTAAGTACAACAGTGAATGCCCAAAAAATCGATGCCCGAATACAATTTGTGCCAATTTTATGAACATGAACTACCATTGGTGAAATATTATTTAAAATAAAATGACGAATGTCGTCAAAAAATATGACGCCGAATATTATTAGCGCTAATTTTAGAAAACGCCGGAGTAAACCTTAATTTAAATTACAACGGCTAAGGTCCGCGAAATGTAATGTTACAACTGTAACATGACAGTTGTAAAATTCGGAAAAAGTGGAAATTAAATGTAGCTATTTTTGGGAATGAATAACAAATAAACAAAGGCATTCCGTCGGGACTCCTTCATAAATTACGAGTAATGTAAGTCCCAAAAATGCCCAAAATGTTTTACCCGACCTAAAACAAATAGAATTATTACTTTAAGCTTTCGTTACCGATCTATAAAATGTGTTAGTTTTCGTCACAGAAGACACCCTAATTCTATAGATAGACATGATAACAAACGAATCCATAAGTGGTTGACCTTGGACCTTGAGCCTACCTGACTTGACTTTTTGTGTACCAATAACCGCCTACGCATTAACAAAAATAAAACAAGAAGCGTTTACTTAACAAAGGAAACAATTGCCTAAACATTTTACTGGGGAAAATATCTACATACATCAAATAAGAATGTTTTATTTTTCTCTACTGATATTTATTTTGATATGGGTTTTCTGTTCTTAAGTTATCCTTAAAAAGTTAAACCCCTACTCTTTATAGACATTACGTTACAAGTTCGGTAAATCGGGATTTTCATGTGCAAGCACGGAAAAACTCACCGGACGAGTTACGAGTTACGTACAATATTTATCATTATACTACACCGAAAAAGCAACATATTTTTAATCAAAACATCTTTTTATTAAAAAAAAAATCAAACTTCTTTTATTTTTTTGTTATATTTCCATTGAAAAAATCGATCAGCTGTTTACATAAAACTTATGTTTATTCTTATTTGTAAAATAAGCTGGAGAATGGTAAATCAGCTGTTTACTTAAAACTGATACGTTTATTCTTATTTGTAAAATCAGCTGGAGAACGGTAAATTTACTGATCCCTACACAGCTGATTTTACAGTATTGTGCACGGAAAATAAGGACTTGCATGTCTGTGTTTTCTACGTCTATGTGCACAGGTATAGAAAACAGCTTTTTCGGTGCAGTATAATGAAAAAATGTATAAATTTTTAATGAATCCAAATCGGCAGTTTTATTTAAGTTCCTCTTAGTTCACTAACAATACAGTAGAGCGTCGAAAGTCCGAACGTCAAAAATCCGAACGCGTTCCGATGCCCTGCAAAAATTTCGTTTTATGTCGCAAATTCCAATATGTCGTTAAAAATTTTACAAAAATCTTCATCGCAATTTGACATTATTATCTCTTTTTAAACACTTCTTAATACCTGCTCTCACACGCCCTCTGTCAGTATTTTCACTGTCACGCTAATAAGCTGCTTTAGCGCTAGCAGTAAACAAACAGCGTAAACATACTGAAAGTTCATTCATTTCTCTTTGTGTAATCATTATAACAGTGTGTCGTACATACAGTAGTGTACTGTATTTTTTATATATATATTTTTTTGTGTTAACTATAATGTACAAGTGAACTTTTAATTATGTACTGTACTGTAGTTGAGAGTTACAAGTGTAATCATGTTGGCCCTACTGTTTGTTCAGATTCTTCTAAATCATAATATGTAAGTAGTCTTACATACTGTGTATTGTAATTACATTACTGCTTGTACTGTTTAACCACTTTAATTAATTAAAGAGCATATATTTTAGCCTAAATGGAATTTTCTTGGTTATTTTCAAAAATCCGAACAAATTGATAATCCGAACACCCCTCGGTCCCAATTAGTTCGGATTTTCGACGCTCTACTGTATTAACAAATAACATTAAAGTCAAAAAAACATGCAGTTAAAATTAAATAAAAATGTTTACTTCCATTTACAATTATGGTAATTGGAATCAATGGAATCGAGAATCGGGAATTGATTTCTTGGAATCGGAATCGATAAATTTGAGAATCGACCCATCCCTAATAAAAATGATATAAAATGTTTGTTGTTTAAAAAAGGTGATGTGGTGAATTAAAGATTTAATTTAGTAATAATATTTAATTACATTGTTTTTCAGGCTCCAAGCCCAGCACCAGCCATTGTGCCTGTGCCACATGTTCCAGTTGCAGTTCCAAAACCTCCGCCACCTAAGCCAGTACCTCCTAGACCAACAACTCCTATTTTGCCTCCTGCAATTCCCAAAAGGCCAAGAGGACGTCCATCCAACATTTCACTGCGTCAAGCGAACCCCAGTTTAGTTCAAAAACAAAACTTACAAACCCAAGCTTCGGAAATGGCTGCATTGTATCGGAATATGGCGCAGTTTTCCGATCCGAGACTTTTAATGCAAGCCTCATCTATGATGAATCCTCTTTCTGCTGCTATGACCTTACAATCTCAATGGCAAAACTACCAAGCCGAATTGATGCGTTTGTCTTTACTGTCTCCAAATAAAAGTCCTTTAGCCAATATAAAATCTTCCAATTCCAACCTATCTATAACTCCAGTTCAGCCATCAAAATCGTTGTCTTCACCACAGCAGAAATACTCTACTTCGTCCGCTCTACTTAAACCAAACACTTTAATTACTCCAGCAAAATCTTCAACTATTACATCGAATACAATAATTTCCCAATCATCGACATCTTTAACACAGACTCAAACACAAATCAAACACCTTCCAGTATCAAGTGCGTCTTCTGTAAATGTGCTAAAAACTCCACCAACTAAATCTGTGACGGCCAGTAATGTCAGACCAAATATGGTACCACCGGTAAACCCGCATAAAAGTACTCCTAGACCTGTCTCAGGATATCACAAATCTATGACAAAATCATACCCCCACCAGAAGCAACCGCCGATGTTACCGACAAATATAAAACCACCGTTACCAGCTGTTAGTTTGCAACATAAATTGTCTGCAAAAAGAAGTAGAGCGATGCCTGCTAAACCAGATACGCCACGACCGCCGGCTAAATCCAGTTACATAACTACAAGCCCGCACACAGTTCCTAAAACCGTTTCCTCAACTGGCCTGCAAATTATGCCGAAACAAATGCCTAAAGATAAACCTTTAGTTATTGAATTGGATAAAGAAGCGGCAAAACTTCCGCAAGGAAGGGATTTGTTGAACATAGTGAAAAGTGTGAACGAAGGTAGATTCACAGGAGCAGGTCCTAGTGGTATTTCGATCAGCAAAATACAAGTAAAACCTCCTGAAATAAAAATACCAAAAGATTCAGGAGTAAGCATTTCCCCAGTAAATCCCTTGAAAAATGTCATGTCTTCTTTGAGTCCGAAAGAAGTGACGGTCACCCGATTACCGCCGAAATCGATGGAACAAAAATCAAGTGGAAAAAGTAGTAATTCGGTGACCTTGTCTTACATAGAAAATTCTAAAAAGTCAACAAGTCCTTTATCTTATAGGAAACATCCCTCAACGATGAGCGAAAGTTCTAGTACGCTATTATCTTTAGGTAATAATATCACCATAACACCAACCGTTAACAAACCACAAAAGCCTAAAGATTCTTCGAAAGATCAAAAGAAAAAGTTAGATGGGTATGATCTTATATTATTAGACTGATATTTGCCTTTCTTGTAAATGTGTAGTAAGTTATTCAATAATAAATTACTGCACTCTTACAAGAAATATAAGATTCGTTACAATTCCAGAAATATCAGTAAATAAAATGAGGCTTTTTCCGTATTATTACCTTTGTAGCGTTGTGGTTACCATACCTTCTCTGCTAAGGATTTTTTGATGGAATGCAGTGTAAGTCATGCTCATTTAAAAGTGGAGAATAATAATTAGGACTGTGAAACTGATTGAAAATAATAATATTTAAAAGAACTTCTTGTTTGTATTTTATATATATGTACATGATGATATCACGTTTGTGTATTTTTTTACTATTGATAGACATTTTTATAAAGGTATAGCTTTGAATTGAACTTGAAAATAGTCCATACAAATGTAGTGCAAACATATAAAACACGTGATAAATATTCAGAATATGACCTGTAAGTTTATATTGTAAAAGTATTACTTCTTTGTAAGTGGTTGACTCATCACACCTCTGTAATTATTTCATAATTTTGTATAAATCAAAGAAAAATATATAAAAATTATACTAATCATGTGTGTCTTGAATTAGAACATTAATTATTATTATTTCCATACTCACATCTTCTATAGTTTTCTCATAATTATTTGTATAAATTAAAGAAAAATATATAAAAGTTATAAAAAGCTATACTAATCATGTGCGTCTTGAATTAGAACATTACTTTTTTTCACTAGTATTATTATTTCCATACTCACATCTTCTATAATTTTCTCATAATTATTTGTATAAATTAAAGAAAAATATATAAAAGTTATACTAATCATGTGAGTCTTGAATTAGAACATTACTTTTTTT
>JAGFPH010001530.1:103268-136360 GCA_018207615.1 Philaenus spumarius | reverse complement strand
CCACCACCTATGGACCCTCCGTGTTCTGGGGGGAGCGGGAGAGTGAGGTTGTATTCTCGACTCGAATCGGATAAACTCGGTCAGGTAGCCGGAGAAGGTACTCGGGTGATATAATTTGCTTTTCCGGAGAGTTTTGAGAAAGTAGATGGGGTACTACTACAAAGCATCGCTTTCTGGAGAGAATTATCTCTTAAAATAACATAGTTTCGGCGTTGGCATGAAAAAAATATTTTTTTTTACACACGGTGGAGCCCCCCCAATCACGGTGCCCAAAGCGACGGCCCTGATTATAACAGTTAGTTTTGACCTTCTTCTTCTAGTTCTGACCTGCTGAATAACATGAGAAAGTTGGGTAGAATGGTTGCGGGGCACCCTGTGTATGTAGCAAAGTCTATAGCCATGACAAGCACATCCATTTAATTTATGTTTTCACTGATTTCTCCGCCCCACACTGTACTATTTCAGGGAAAAAATGAATTAGATTGAAAAAATCTTCCAAGTTTCTTTATATTGTAAAAAGATTGAAATATTTTCTCGTTGAACTCTTCCCGAGTAAAACTGAAGAATTGATTGAACATGAAACACACAGTTCTTTAAACTGATTTAACAACAGTTTTGGATTGAAGACTTGACGTGGACTTATTTACCACAAAGTTGTTTTTGTCACATTATATATATGTGGAAAAAACAACTGTCCTAACATTTTAGGATTATTTTTGTTAATTATTCAGTGAAACGCAAAAACAACTGTAAAATTCTGTTCATACGCACAGAGAAACTATTCATTTTTTTTAGAAATTATTTATAATCTCTTCTGTGTTAAAAGGGCATCTGAAAATACTAATGATTTAAAATTAGTATTAGTGAAAAGCACTCTCTGAAAAATTAAAGTATATTGCCACTGTAAAAATCCAATATCAGGAATCATATTTATGTATGTAACAAGAGGTTGTGTACAGTGAGCTACATACACTGAATGAAAAAATCCCAAGGCAAGGGTAGATTCGAAGTTCCTATAAGCTAAGGATTAAACAAATTTATTACCCCCCTGAGCTTGAAGGTTGCAGTTCTTAACCCTCCCAGTGGCAGACTGCCCAAAATGACGTTCTCTCAGGCGCAAGATGCAGCTATTTCAACAATTAGCGAGAATTTGCATACATTTGCATTTTCGATTAATTAAATCACTTGGAACTATCCAATCGTAATAAAACCGTCACCGTTGGAAAGAAAATGAATTAAACTTTAACTTTTGTATTTAAAACTTTTTCGTAAAACGTATTTTTACATACGTAATCATCATTTCAAAATTGTAGAATGTCAAACAGTTGTTTTCCGTGCGATATCGCGATGTTAAAAACGTAAAATATCATCATTTTCAACCGTCTGCAACTCCTCACAGTTGTCAATTATCACAAAGATCATCACAGCATTGGATTCATTAGACTTTTATCTTTCAAGTGGTATTTTTAAATCATCTGTGACTACAATCGTTTATGAGATACAGAACTTAGAATAAATAACTTAATAAGAACTGATCTAAGTTATTATAAATTTCTCACACATACATATCATACAGATTCAAACTTAAGAGCAACCAAGCAAGCTTCATATAACCACTCCTAGATGGCGCTGATGAAGGTACATTTTTGTTATAACCGCTCCTAGGTGGTGCTGATAAACTATCTTTTACTTTACACGGAATATTTATACCGATAGTAAAGTAACTGAAGTTTTGTTAATTTGTCAGTTTTCTTTCATGAAGCCGTAGTCTAGGGGATAACGAGGCGTCTTTCTGATCAAGAGATGCCGAGTTCGAATCTAGGCTAGGGAGACCAGATATCTAATCATATCTGTGGTTTGAGGGTAGGAGGGCGGAAGTAAAGCAAACGGTGGTTGACTCGCTTCCAAGCTGACGGGATATGACTAGATATCTGGTCTCCGGCTGGGGCTGTTTTGCATAATTTTACTAAGGTAAAATATATATATATATATTTACTAAAAAAAAACCAGTAAAAAATAAAAAATAAATTTTTAGTAAACAACCTTGCATTAGTTTTTGTAGTTGGAACATAAAAATTGCTATTTTCAACTGAAAATTTTTGAAATTTTTACACATTTATATTTAGAACTAAATTACAAAACTTTTGTATATTTTGAATAAAATTACAAAAAATGTTTACTATTTTTTATTAAGGCATAAATTTGGTTTTTCCCTTCCGTTTCTAAAAATGTTTTGCTTTCTAAGCTAATAACTTTTACAATTACAAAAGAAACTAATTTTTAGTGGCATATTTGAATTCTTTGAAGTTTCTTCTACAAAAAAGCTATGGAACACCTTTGGATTGGGGTTTATTTACTATTTTTGGCGAATTTTTAAAAATATGCTTGCAAAATGCTAAAAACAGGCTTTTCAATTTTAGCTTTAACCATGCCACTTGGAGGGTTAAAACAAATGTTTCAGACAAAAGCTGTAATATTTAGAAGATTTACAATAATTTTGAACGAGCTCGATATTGTTTCTACTACTAGTAGTAAAGAAATTTTTGTTTCTGTGAAATTTTTGTGTTTGTGTAGGAGTGTTATTTTACACAAAAGATTTACAATAACTTTGAACGGATTTGATACTGTGCCTATTAAGATTTATGCACTTTTTCTTCAACCCTTATTTTCTACAGCTTGGTTGGTGTTGGTACTACTCGTAGGAAGTATAATAAATTTAAGTTGGTGCAATACTTTTCAAATTAAGGAAATTATGGTGGTTCTGTTTCCCAAAAAAACATTCCTCATTTCTACCCCTAAGTCTGATTTTTCCACTAACAAACTCGATAAAAAATTTCTATCTTTTTTTTGTTCGTTTGGAAAATGTAGGCTATGTGTTGGTTTAGGTTCAGTGAAAAATGTGATAACTCTGGATGAAATGCTTGAATGGCCCTATGAGCTTAAACTACAGAGATATAATACCCTGGCCCAAATTCAGTACAACTAGACTAAGGTAGAAATATGTCATACGTAACAAAAGAAACATATTTATCAGTTGTTGATTTTTTAGTCACTTCACAGTTTAATAGAATACAAATTGAATTAACATTAACAAATAATAATTTACATTATTTCTGAATCACAAAATTTAAGGTCTATCTAAATAATCAAACAGATCAAATCTCAATAGTTTATCACATATATTTTTATAAATTGCTCTACTCTTTATATTTTATAACTTTCTTACAAGGATTGTACACTATTCCAAGATCCTCTATATGCCTTTCAACGTTTCTGAATACAAAGATGCGGTAGAGTTTCTCATGTCTATTCGGACTGTAAATGTTTCCTTTTTTGTCATACAATTTGTTCCCAAGGCTATCGGATACAGGCAGCCCTTCTTTGTTAAAACGTAGCATAGCATGTCCATTAACAAAAATGGGATATCCTTTTGCATCAGTTAAGGGTGATTTAAATTTATCAAACAACAACAAAGGAGATCCTTTTTCCGTCGTTAATTTTCTACAATAGATCCTGTAAAATCTATTTCTTGAAACTTCATGGCCGATTGTATTATATTTATGATTTTTAAGTCCAGGATTCTTTACGATTGTATTAAAACCCAATTTAGAATGATCAAACAGATTCATTTGGCTAAAAGAATAACGACCTACATCCTGCGTATCACCAGTCCAGTCGCACGTTTTAGTCATCTTCGATGATGGGTACAGTCGGATAACTTGCAACACTTGTTCATATTTAATTTCAATAATCTCTGCTACATTCAATTTATATTCATATTTTATCAAAGTTAAAAAAGGTCTTTTGACAATAAAATGGATTCTTTTTGGATTTAAAACTTTATATTTTATTATAAATGGTTTGTAATCACACTTTTCTATTATATAATTATGACATAAGTTTTGTTTCATGAGAATTGTTTGAAATTTATATGTAAAAGTACAAAATTCAGTTTGAATACTTTCATAATGCATGGTAGCAAACTTCGGTTTTGGAAGTTTTATGGAAATATTAAACCGCATGCAGGTCTTTATATGCTCCAATGGTTGTATAGCCTTCTTTTTTTGTAAATTAATATAGTTGCATTTTTCTTTTTTTATAAAATTTGTATTGTCATTCTGATTTTTAATAGTTTTTGATAGATTTTGCCAATAGGTTAAGAATTTTAATTGGCTATTTACTCTGCCCAGAACTGAATTTATTTTGTTGCTTTTCAACAACTTGCTACTTTTGATATTACAAGATTTTTTTTTATGTGATGACTGTCTGATTTTATATCTAAAAACGATACTTGGAACTTTATAACTAAATTTGTGCCTGTTTTCTAAATTTGTTTTAATTTTATCACGACTTTTATTGTGAATCATCTCATTTGTTTTCTCTTGTTTAAAATAACTCTTTCCGTTATTACATAATACGGCATTAAAATTGTCTTTGTTAATTGAATATTCATTATTGTTTTTCTTTTCACTACCAAAATCATTAATAGTATTATTAATTAAATATTTGTTTAACACTTCCAGCACAGTTTGATTATATTTTCCTGGAGTTTTTCGTTTTGAAACAGTAAAGCGCTGATTCCTGAGAGACTGCATATTTTCCATACAATTTAAACTGTCCAAAACTGGTCTATTTAAATTAAATTGTATTTGACTATTTAAGTTAATTTTTCCCAAAATCTCTTTTCTAATAAATGTTGATATTTTTAGTTTTTTTTTAATTTCGAAATTTGGATCTGTAATATCGTTTTCCAACTTGCAAATTTCTTCGTTTACTACAAAACTCAGTAAAGACAATTTATCATGTAACGTATTATGACATATATTTATTAAACTGTTACATTCAAATTCTTGATCGTTTCTATCTTCTCTGATTGGATTTGTCATTTCAAATAATCTTGTTCTGTTATTATTTGTGGTACACAGTTTACTTCTAATTCGGTTGTTTGGACATATAATCGGTCCATTGTCTACTGAATCTATTGTTGGGAATTCCAATCTATTTTGACACACTTCACTTTCACAGTCTTGCACACTGGGAGTCGCATCAGTCATAAGTGTGACAGTATTTGAGATCTTGGCATCACTCCTTTTGGAATTGTTCAATTGTGTCAGGTTTTTTATCAAATGTAAAGTAAAAGATTTCAAAAAAATATTTTGTTGCGCTTGACTATCAATACTGAGAAGCTGTTCAAATTTTGTGATAAGATGCGCTCCATCTAGGCTATTATTTTGTTCAGCTTGAGTATTACTATTACAAACACTCTCTGATGGTTTTACAGTATTTGAGATCATGGCATCACTCCTTTTGGAATTGTTCAATTGTGTCAGGGTTTTTATCAAATGTAAAGTAAAAGATTTTAAAAAAATATTTAGTTGTGCTTGATTATCAATACTGAGAAGGTGTTCAAATTTTGTGATAAGATGTGCTCCATCTAGGCTATTATTTTGTTCAGCTTGAGTATTGCTATTACAAACACTCTCTGATGGTTTTACAGAATTTGAGATCATGGCATCGCTCCTTTTGGAATTGTTCAATTGAGTCAGGTTTTTTATCAAATGTAAAGTAAAAGATTTCAAAAAAATATTTTGTTGCGCTTGATTATCAATACTGAGAAGCTGTTCAAATTTTGTGATAAGATGTGCTCCATCTAGGCTATTATTTTGTTCAGCTTGAGTATTACTATTACAAACACTCTCTGATGGTTTTACAGAATTTGAGATCGTGGCATCACTCCTTTTGGAATTGTTCAATTGTGTCAGTGTTTTTATCAAATGTAAAGTAAAAGATTTAAAAAATATATTTTGTTGCGTTTGATTATCAATACTGAGAAGCTGTTCAAATTTTGTGGTAAGATGTGCTCCATCTAGGCTATTATTTTGATCAACTTGATTATTACTATTACAAACACTCTCTGATGGTTTTACCTCATAGAATTGTTCACTACAAACTTCTTCTGGTAGTTTTAGTTTATCGTTAGAAAATAAATCAAACAATTTTGATAAATCTTCAGAACTTGTACTTCCGCTAAAAGCAGTAATGCTGTCCCTCTTGTAGAAAACATTAATTTGTTTACTTGGTTCATTATTGTCGGTTGTACATTCTTTAACAGACCTGGTATTAGATTTTGCAGAGTTGAAAGATTCAGCCGTAGATATTTGCAGGGAATCACATGATGCATACGGTTCTGTATAACAAGTGCTGGTTGAAAGTTTTACATTTATATTAGACTTATCTGAATCAAAACCTAAAGGCAATGATGGTTCATGTGAAACTGCAAATAAACTACTAGGCAAGAAATTTAAAAATCTTGGTTGGTTTTCCAAATGAAAGAATCGGATTTCAAAGTTTCGATTTTGTTCGTTTTTGTATTCACTACTTCTTTTGAAATCTTCAATTGTTTGCAGTTCATCATTTTGTAGAATCAACGATTCTAAACTCGGATTGTAAAGGCCCGTTTCTTGCTCATGTGAATCACTCCCATCTAATGGTGCATCTTCTTTACGATCCATTATTGGATAATTGTTAAGGCTATTATATGTATCTTGTCTTATTTTAGTTTCCGGTATTGTATTCATATTTTTAGTTTTCTGAGCAATATATTCTGTATCCTGCTCGTTTAAAGGCAGAGAATGTAAACTTATTTCATAAGGCATTTTGTCATTGCTCGGTATGTTCGATAGAAATGTATTAACTTCACTGCAATCTGCAGGTTTCACAACACTTAAAATTTTATCCGCTCCAATCTCATTCAATTTTTTTTCTATTTCTTTATCAGGATGCTTTAAGTTAGTATCTCTTAATTCTAAAGATGACCCCGTCTTTTCTTTGCTTAAATAAATGTTGCTAGAGTTACTTTTTACATCCTCTGTATCTTTAACAGTTTCCTTATTTTCATCAAATGTTTCTATCTTTGATTCAGGTTCTTCACAAGTTGATTCAATTTCTTTCGGTTCATCAAAATTTTCATCAGTTAAGTCATCTTTCTGGCTTTCAATGTTGTCATCTTCTTTCATATTTCCCTCCTGGTTTGGATCCCCAGTATTAGAAGATGTATCTTGTTTTGCAACAGGCTTGTCACTCTGATCCTGAATATCAAATTTCTCATCAGAATCCTGTATTTCAAAAACATTTACTGGCGGGACAGATAGTTTCTGTTCATCATAAATGTCTGTGTCATAATCATAGGATTGTTTTAACTCCTTAATATCATCAAAAGGTTTATTTTCCTCAAAGTCAATTAATTCTGGACCAGCTTTTGTTTCAAATTTCTTTTCTTTATCAGGATGTTTTGAATTAGTATCACTTAACTCTAAAGATAACTCCGTCTTTTCTTGGATTAAATTCATGTTACTCGAGATACTTTTTACATTCCCGATATCTTCATCTTTGTCAATTGTTTCAGGTTCTTCACAACTTGATTCAATTTCTTTCTCTTCATCAGTTAAGTCATCTTTCTGGCTTTCAATGTTTTCATCTTCTTTTATATTTCCCCCCTGGTTCCACAGATCCACAGTATTAGAGAATGTATCATGTTTCACAACAGGCTTGTCTCTCTGATCCTGAATATCAAATTTTTCATCAGAATCTTGTTTCTTAAAAACGTTTACTGGAGGGACTGATAGTTTCTGTTCGTCATAAATGTCTGCGTCATAATCATAGCATCGTTCCATAATATCATCAATAGGTTTTTTTTCATCAAAGTCGATTAATTCTGGACCAGCTCTTGTTTCAAATTGCTTTTCTTCATCAAGATTGAGATCATGAAGATTTATTTGTTTCACAGAACTTTGTTCTGGTTGTTTAACATACTCCATGATTGAGTGTGCCCCTGATTCATAAAGAGAATAATCATCATCACTTTCATAAGGTAAATTTGTGTTTTTATCTAGGCTTTCTATGCTGGCATCTGATGTTGGTTTAAACACTCGTAACTTTTCATAACCCTAAAAACATAAAATTTTTTACTGTACATAATAGTAAAATAAAACATTTTACACATTTCAGTTAATTTACTCTATCTTTAAAATAAGTTTTTAAACCGTTTCCCATTTAGTCAGAATTGTAGAGAAACTGATAAGTGCGTACATTTTATGATGTTGTTTCTGTTCAATCCTAAGAAGTGAGAAAACTACATTAAGCGTCTGCTTCAGTAAACGAGAAAGCAACCGTATATGCCAGCGCTTCACTCTATAGCCGTATCTAACCAGTGCAATTTCTTACAGCTGACCTCTTTGACATTGCCTCATTTCAACCCATTTTATAAATCCATCTTTTGTAATTGAGTGCTGAAAAAAAAAACTGAATATTCTTTATAAAATTGCGCATCCGGCTTGCATTTCATTTTTAACTATAAATTTTGTATTGTGTAAAAAAAAGTTCAAACTTGGTACTTTAAAAATGTCAATTGCGTGACAAATGAAAAAAAAATTTTAAATGTGAAAAGCGAAACGGATGCGTCACTCTCTGCATCTTTAATGAAACTAAAATTTCAATGTCAGCAAGAACCATACTTACTACTGGAGAGGGCGAATTGATATAATTATGTGAGAAGGCGCACACTGTCTTTTCTTTTTAAGCTAAGAAGACCTTTTACTGAGATGAACAACAAGATAATTTGAAATATATACTTAATGAAATAAGGGAATATGGTTAAGCAAAATTGGGAACAATACTACATTATTTAGGATCTTTTTCATTTGGTGTCATTCATTATCTTTGTTTCTAACAAATTACAAAGCATAAGGGAAAACAAACTTAAAATGACCCACATTCTTTTGCTTTATGGTTTAGCTCAAACATGAACATTTTTAAAACAGAAATTATGTTCAGTTTAAAGGTTAGTAGATTACATATTATATTTACAGCATTGTCAAGGCAGAAGTAAAATAGAACATACGGCCTATAAATACACCATTCTAAGTGCCTGTAAAATATGACAAACCTTTAGTAATATAATTAAATTAAATTACAAGTGAAAAAACATGGACCAAGACCAGGATTTGAACCCGGGACCTTAACCATTCCGTTGTAACACTCTACCGACTGAGCCACCCTGTCACTCCAGATATTTGTTGATCCAATGTTATTCAACAAATAATTAACATTTTTTAAACCATCTTATCCTCTGAAATCCAAATTTTAATTTTTCCATTATGTATAAATAATATGATCTTTGAAAAATTAAGTGCTTTGTAAGATCAAATAAATTGTTTCTTCTTACTACCTAGGCCTATATCACAAAAAAATCACAATTAAAAATAATTGTTATTTTTAACAACCACTACAGATGTTACTATACACGCACTATCGCACCACCCTTACTCGCAGAAAATGGCAGCATTCCACTGCTTCACACACAGACTTCTTACAGTCCCACTTTCTAAGATAGAATACCATAAAGAAATAAATATCATAAAACGCATAGCTGTAGCAAACGGCTATAAGAGTTCCGTAATAGACCAATTGATAAAAAGCCATAGTAAAAGAATAAATAGAATGAACCCAATTAATGAAACAACCAGAGACAACAAATACGTTTCCTCAGAATACACCAGCCTCTTACCTAATGTGTTGAACAACATTCTCAAGAAATGCAACATCACCCTTGCATTCCGCACAACGAATAACATATTTTCATCTCTTAAACATAGAACGGACACCCCCATCGAACATAAATCCGGTGTTTATAAAATAAAATGCCCTGAGTGTAACATGTATTACATAGGACAGACCGGGAGAAATTTCATAGACCGGTACAAAGAACACCTACCCTGCAACAAAACCAACATCACTAAGTCGAACTACGCGCGACACCTTGCTGAATACGAACATGATCCAGGTGATTTTAAATCCAGCGTAGAAGCGATACACGTTTGCAAAAAAGGAAGATTAATGGATGCGAATGAAGAATTTGAAATATACAGAGCCTTCAAAAACGATCCGGATAATATCTTAAATGATCATCTTTCTTTCCAATCGCATCGGTTGTATGATACGGCTTTAAATTATTTAAAGAAAGCGCCTAACAGAGGCCGTTATCATCTTGACAGTTAACCCTTGCCGGCAGTACGTAGATAGACATGACCGAGTGCACTACGGTGGCAGGCACGTTGAGGTTTTTATGTGTGTTTGTGTATGTGTTGTGTGTGTGTTTTTTTTTTAATGTGTGACGTGCTCATATGAGTGAAATTAGTATCTGATGATGGGGTCAAGACCCCGAAACTAGTCATAATCTTCGCAACTGAAGTCACAAGACGGACCTAAAAGGTAAATAATATATTATATTATAATTAAAAATAGCTACTGAAAATCTCCTCTTTTGCAAATTTCCACCCTCTATGCGTCTACACAATACACCCAAATAAATTAAACAAAGTATTTAAAATACAATGTTTTTGTTTAAAATGTTTCATCTAAAAGAAATATTAGATATGATATTGTCTGAAAAAAGTCTACACACACTCCTCTAACCATGTGTAAATTACTGAATAAAGCAATATAGGATTCACTACTGTTGTTGAGGTTCACAGAATCTAAACACAACAGTTGCACCATTAAAACTATTGCCAGCCTAACATAGAAATAATAAAATTTTTGGACCACTGTGTATCATAAAGGCCAGTGTTCTTCAACCTTTTTCATGACACGACCCCCCTAGTATCAAAAAATATTTCGCGACCCCCCAACCATTTTTTCCATGTGTGTTAAAAATATGTAATACTACTTACAAAAATTTTAGGCGTTGGCGTTATTTGCAATCTGATATAAACATATAATTAAGTATTAAGTACGTCAAACATATAATTTTAAATTGAATATGTGGCTAATTGATAACTAACAAACAAATACAAACATATTAGATGTATATAAATAAATAAAATATATCGTTAGGGCCTAGACTCCCAGCGCCATCTGTTGGTGACACTAGGAACTAGTGCAGGTTCCGGATGTTAGCAACAGATGGCGCTGGTAGTCCACGAAAGATCCACTAGTTTCGAGACGTTTCTTTACGCTTCGAGATAATTCTAGCGAGAATGCGCTGGCCTATAAATACGGCGGTCGACCGCGGCCATGGCAGTTTGATGCAAGACAGCGACTGTATGTGTTTCGGTGTTATGTGGACTGTAAGGTGCCTTGGAATTGGAGTAATTATAGACTGATTTGTGAGCGTAAGTCACGCGTGGTCATGTCTGCTGTTTAGTTGTTTGAAGAGCGCGAACCACTTGTTTTACGGTACGTATTTATTTGAGTTGTTATAATTGAAAATGGATAAATTCCTGAAAAGATCATCAGAACCATCAACGTCTAGCGGGAGTAGTGGAATAAAGAAAAAAGGTCTTTATGACGACAACTATTTAAAATTTGGGTTTACTGTGATTGACAGTAAACCGCAGTGCGTAATTTGCTTCGAAATTTTGTCAAGAGAAAGCATGAAGCCATCGAAGTTGGTACGCCACCTAAACACAAAACATCCTAATGAAAAAAATAAACCCGGGGAATTTTTTGAGCGAAAATTAAAAGCTGTTGAACATCAAAAAACTGCTATAGGACAAATGTCCAACCTAAATGAGAAAGTGTTGCTCGCTAGTTACCGAGTAGCTCTTCGTGTAGCTAAAGCAGGGGAACCTCACAGTATTGCCGAAAATTTGATTTTACCAGCGGCTTTAGATATAGCAAAGATTATGTTTGACAAGCAAGAGGTCGAAAAGCTCAAAAGTATACCTCTCTCTGACAATACCATTCAACGCAGGATAAGAAATATGGCGACTGATATTCGTGATCAAGTCATAGAAAAAATAAAGAAAAGTTCTTTTATATCCTTGCAATTTGATAAATCAACGGATATTGTGGTTTGTGAGCAAGTTGTAGCTTTTGTGCGATTTGAATCCAATGAAATAATAATGGAAGAAATACTATTTTGCAAGGCACTTCCCAAAAATACTACAGGTCAATGCTTGCATGACATGTTCCTTGAAGCTACGCAAGATATGAATATCGATTGGGCACAAAAATGCATTGCTATTTATAGTGACGGAGCAAAAGCCATGACTGGTGCGAAGAGTGGATTTATTGCTAGACTGAAAGAACAGATGCCAAACGCTTTTTGGATGCATTGCTTTCTCCATCGCCAAGCTCTTGCAGCCAAATCATTACCACAAGAATACAGTCAAGTTCTTAATATTATTATTAACATTGTAAATTCTATTAAAGGAAAAGCGTTGCAGACTCGATTGTTTCGAATCATTTGTGAAGATATGGGGACACTACACCGCAATTTGCTTTACCATACAGAGGTTAGGTGGTTATCAAAAGGCAAAGTACTGACCAGAGTTATGGAACTTCACGCTGAACTATTAGTAGGCCTATATTTGCAGCAATCCAAGTTACATTACTCTGAATTCATTTCTGACCCGGAATTCCTTTTAAAATTGGCTTTTCTTTCTGACTTATTTGAACATTTAAATAACTTGAATAAAAGCCTTCAAGGGCGTGATGAAAATGTCATAACAACAAAAGACAAACTCCTTGGCTTTATAAAAAAATAATTGAATTGTGGTCATCACCTATAAATCAAAACAACTTATATTCATTTTCGTCCACACAGTCTTTCATTGAAGAAGTCGGAAGCGAGATCAACATCAACTCATATATATCTGGTATGAAAATGGTGTTACATAATTTGAAGAAAGAATTGTGTCATTACTTCTCACTGCAAGAGATATCGGATAACACTGGGCAAAGATGGATCTTAAATCCGTTTTTAAATGCAGCTATAAACGAGGCAAATTTAGCAACTAAGCTCAAAGAGAATCTGCTGGAACTATCTGCCGATGGGATGTTACACTTGGAATTCAAGTCTGAAAATTTGGATACGTTTTGGTTAAAAAGAAAAACAGAAAACCCGGAATTAACAACCGAGGCTTTGAAGTGTTTGATTCCATTTTCTACCTCGTACTTGTGCGAGTTGGCATTTTCATCAATGGCGCAAATAAAATGTAAACTAAGAAATCGCTTAAATTTGGAAAACAATTTAATACTTAATGTGGAAAAAACGGATCCACGATGGGAGTAATTAATTGAACAAACTCAAGCGCAACCTTCACATTAAAATGAACGAGGTTTTATTTCTTGTTAATGAGTTTGTGTAAATAACATAAAGCGTATCATTTTGTTAACGTTTTCATAACCCAGCGTGAGTGTGGTACAAATTTGTGACATTGTGAGTGTGGTCGGTGTACATTGTACACTTGTACAAGACCGATTTTCAGAATTTTTTTATTGATAAAAGTTATTAAAAACATTTTTGTCCTTGTTATGTAAGTATTTGTCTTTTACATAACATTTGCATGTGATAATTTTTGTATAGGTTGTTAGGCTTAATACTACGTGAAATTTAAAAAACACTTAAAATTTTTCTTTTTCTTTACTCAACTGTTATTTTTTGTAATAACATGTTTTAAACTAGCATTTTTCTGACTTGTATGATTGATTATATATGGACATTTTGTTAAATATAATAATTTTAACTCTTATCGACTTTTTATTTAAGTCTCACAAATTATATGTTGTATAAAAAAACTGAAGTTTTCTCGACCTCTCTCGACCCACCTACAGAGGCTCCGCAACCCACAGGTTGAAAAACACTGATATAGGCTATTCGATTTATGAGCAATATTGGGCTTGAAGGAATGTTGCATGAAATCAGTAAAAACATGGGTCGGGTTAATAGTATTTGTTTAATTAGTTTTCTATTTCTCAACACAATTTTAAGATGAATGCTGCACCTTTCTGATAATTTTTTATCAGATATAATATCAAGTACCCAAATAGGCCCACTCTAATTATTAATTAGGATTGCACAAACTTACCTCATTAAACTTAAGCACCACTGGATTTCCATAGATTTTACCGTGAATATGAGGAAAATACCTATTACAACAAACTTGAGATTTTTTCAAATCAGGTTTTGATTTTTTTGGAGCAAGTTTAATATGTTTTGTGCAACTTAAAACATCATTTAAATTCTCTATCAAACCCAACACATCCTCTTTTGCGCAAAGAACACAGTATCCATCAAATCGTTTCTTTATATTTGAATCAGTTGAATGTGTTTCAAAATCAATTAAATATATTATTTTATCTGTTAAATTTGTATATTCAAAATTAACAATTTTCAAATGCATGGAAGGAATGTTGAATATTTTCAGTTGTTCACTTCTGTTAAACAACTCAGGCTGAGATTTAAAAAAATAAATCTGAAGGATCAATTCAGCAACTGTTTTTTGCAAAATAATAAGAAAACATTTAAGGTTATGTTTGAATTTATCGTTCTTTTTTACACCTCTAACTGCAGCTTCAGTTTCACAACAGCTACTTCGTCGAAAGAACATATTTGCTTGTCTTTGAATATCCGTCAATATATAAACATCTGCACACATTCGCTTTTGTGATTCATCCAACTTATTTATCTGTTCCTTTTCAAGTACTCCACTAACCAACATTTGTAAAATTTTAATAGTTTTTAAATAGTGTTTGTATTGTGCTCCAGTAATTCTACATGAATCACATCCTGCAACGCCTTTCTCTTTCAAACGGTCATTGGCTTCGCTTAAAATACGAGTCAATCTTGCACTTATTTCACATAAATTATTTATCAAACTTATAACTTTTTTTTCTGGATGAAGCTGTTTTTTTCTTTTAGGTGATGTGTCACTAGGTCTTCCTAGTCTAGGATCATTAAAATCAGTTTGGTATCTTTTATGTTGGATATTTCTGTACATTTCTGCATTCATGAACTTTTGTCAATAAAATTAGATAATTTATGAATAATTTTTACTTTTAAATTTATTTTGAACTGTAGATTTAATGAAGCACTTGAATTTTACTATTGGAACTAACACATTTTAATTTTGGAAAAATAACCTAAAATTAAAAAAAATACTGATATTTAGATTTAGAACAATAAAATTGGTTAGTCATTATAACATATGTTTTAGCAACATATGTTGGGCAAAGGAGTACTACAATAGTAATAACCATCTGAGTCTAATTCTTAAACCAAATAAATAAAGAATGAAGTTCAACACTTACACTTTTTGACCACATTGGATGAATCAAGTTGATGAAAAGTAAAATTGAACCATATATAAGCTTATTATGTTTATTGCAATATTTACACAACAGGTCTGATTAATAAAAGATAAACAACAGCATTTTTTGCTGAAGACTAGTTAATTAGCATTTAGTCTTAGCAATAGTTTCACTATTAAGTCAATGATTTTAGGCTTAGGCCCTCATTACACTGTAAAATATTTTATAAAATATGTTTTATAAAAGTTCTTTGACAAAGATCTTTGATAGTGTAATGGGCCATCTTTTATAATATATTTCTTTTATAAAATTTAACAGCTTAGCATTACCTTTTATAAAATGTTAGATACATTTTTACCTTCTAATACAAGTCCAAAATGTTTTATAAAAAAGAATCACTCTTCAAATCTTTTATAGTAGATGGATACCATCTTTTATAAAATATTTTACAGTTAATACGGGCCTTAGTATTTGCCAAAAGCGAGATGTGAAGTGAATAATCTTTAACTAACACTAATTATCAGAAGCTGGAAAATCTTAACCAAAGCTCAAAACCGTCATGCATTTAGTAAAGCCAATTAAAAAATCTGCTGCAATTTATTTGAGGTTATTTGAACTTGTCTTAGTTGAACCATTAATCCTAGAAAGGGCGCGCGGCGCAAAAATGACTGCACAAAACACTTTTTCTTATGTACGCCCGTCGTTGGTGGTCCGAGGAACTTGCCCTTTCATTACATCTCTCCTGTACCAGCCATCTGATCGGTAGTCAGATCTAGCAAAACCTTGTGTAGTGTTTAGTGTTAAATTTGTGTAGCAGTCATTTTTGGGCGCGACATTTTGTGCTAAAACTTTTACGGTCGTTTATAGGCCACGCGCCTAAATCTGTTATATAATTATTCTTTGTTTAGCTTATATAATTTTATAATTGAAAGTTTTTTTCAATAAAAATGGATGAACAAGAGTGTAAAAGATTAGAAAAGTTGTTACAAAGAGTAGAGAAAGAGGAGTCTCAGGCTGATAATAAAAGAAGAGAAAGACTATGTACATTGTTGTTTGATAATGATAACCTACACGAAAATGATCATGTACAAGAAAATACATTTGAAAAGGAAGGAACTGATCAATGAGAAGATGAAGTTGAAGAAAATGTTCATGATAGCGATTCAGAAGTGTCTTTTGAAGATATCAATGAAAGATTTGTGCCAGATGAAATCACGGACTTGGAAAAAAATTTGAACCAGGTAGATAACAGGAATTACTAGAAGGTGAACAACTGATCAATCCCAATGCTCCTCCAAATATTCCTGAAAATTACATTTTTGTAAAACATGGGAAATCGAAATGGTGTCCTCACATGAATGACGTATCAGCCGTCATAACATAATCTGAGCTGAAAGGTGTAACAATTCAAAATATCCTTCCGTAATAATAATCAATCAAATGAATAAGAAACAAAGTCATTCTAAACTAAACAAGCATGAGTGCGAGAGAGACAGAAAAACCTGCAACTGAAGTTCATTCATGTATAATCTGAATCAACGACATCTAGCGGCCAGGATCGTAAACACTAAATTAATAACACTGAAATACCCGACTTTCGACCACATTTTGTATAATTAAAATTATTTCCCGACCTTGTATCTATCTCTTTCCTACATCAAAATATATCGAAATTAATCGACCAATCCATCAAAATTATAATATCAGAACAATAACAAAGCAATCGACCGAAATTCACATTTTAAATCCAACCGAAACTAGGCCGATCGACAGAATCTAGGCCAAGTCGGAAATCAAAAAGATCAATCCCAACGAAACCAAGTTTCAAATTAAAAAAGTAACACTACCGTCAGATAGAACGGAAAATTCTACATGTAAAATGTCTTTAGTAAAATCCCAACAGAAGTACCATTAAAAAGATATAATTAGTCAAAGGTAACCTGAATGTCAGATATCGCCTAAAACCGACGTAAGACATATTTGTTAGGCTCCGCCCACGATCACGTGATTACCCGTTTCTTCACGGAACCAAGTTTGAAATGCTGAATGTATAATTTTAGTTGTAAATATTAGCTGTTTAAGAATAATTTGTACAAGGAGCTATTTTAGGTATTTTTATTTAATATTTTATTTAATCAATTTCTCTTTCCTTTTATCAATCTATATTATTTATAAAACTAAACTACCTCAACATGTAATTAAAATAACACAAAACAAACACTCAATATTTAAAAACACACAATTTAACATAACAATTAAATCCCCAGAAGATGTGAAATTTATCAGGCCTTATGTACCATTTCCTGAGGGCCTAAAGAAGCCAAATTGGATTTCAAGCATTTTCAGTGATTGTTGAGACTCCAAAGGAAACAGATGTTGAGATGTACTACTAGACCTCTCCAAAATACTGCAAGATTTTACAATATCTCACTATTTATTTTATGCAAAATGCCACACGTTGCGGCGTCAAATTACAATATCTCACAACCTTTTCTTATGAAAAATGCCACACGTTGCGGCGTCAATTACAATATATCAAAGGGTTTTCTATGTGAGAAAAGCCTCACGTTGTGAAAGCCAATTACAATATCTCAAATTATTTAAATTATTAAATTGGATAGCCCACGTTGTGGAACTAAGTTATAATACTATTAGATTACTAATGCAATTCAAAACACAAAATAGGTTTACAATTTTAATACTTCTTTAACTGAAAGAAAGAAAAATTAATATATATATGTACAATTATTCACAAAACAAGTTAATTCAAATCAAATGTTCGTTATAGTCTTTATAACACTCTTAGTATCTCGGGGGGTCAGTGCCGACTTTTCCCAATATTATTTTATTGAAACAAAAGTAATGATTAAAAAACAGTTATTCTAGATAAAGATAAAAATTGAAAAGGGGAAAGGAAAATAGTACAATGTGTTATAATGTATGTGTATGTAGGTGTATCAAAAAGGGAAATTATATCGAAGTTAAATTTATACTGATGGTCCAAACAAATTCTTCTTATAAAAGTATTTTACAAAGTCTTTCCAAAATATGTAATATTAAAGTTTTCACTGATGGATGGTTTGAAATATAGATATAGTTAATTCAGGTAAGTACTTATAGGCCTATGGATAGATCTCACCCAGTTTATAACTTCTTCTTCTGGTTATGGGACTTTAAATGATTATTTATTATTATTACACTTCACTTGAGTTAAGGTAAGTTATTTATTTAAACGTAGACAAAGTTTGAACACTAATAATCTTCAATTTAGATCGTTTATTGGAGAGCGTTGGTCATAGGTCTTGCTTCTTAGGCGTCTCTTCAACAATTAAAATCCTGGGATCAAAAGTGGCTTGCTTTGGGCCTTCAGGAAATGGGTACATAAGGCCTGGTGAATTTCGTATCTTCTGGGGTTTGGATTATTGTACAGAAAAGTGTAATTTAAAATGTAGTGTATTTATTTGGTGTTGTTTTGATTAAATTTTGAAATAATTTTGTTTTACAACTAATATGGAATAATAAAATTAAAAAGAAATTGATTAAATAAGAAAATTGCATGAAAATACCAAAAATAGCTCCTTGTACAAATTATTTTCTAACATCTACTATTTACAATTAAAACTATACATTTGGCTTTTAAACTGGGGTTTTCCGCGTTGCAAGCGGTCACATGACTGTGGGCGGGGCTTAATAAACATGTCGTCTTCATCTATCTAGCTTTAGCCGTTGTTTCGCCGACTTTCAATGAATTGTTATGGCTTAACGGTATTTCCTATGAAATTTTGCCAAAGACATTTTTGATGAAGAATCTTTCATTCTATCTAATGGTGTCCTTCATTTTTTGATTTGAATTTTGGTTCTCTTAGGATCGATGATTGTATTTCTGATATGGCCTAGATTTTAGTATGCCGGTCTGATTTCGAGTGGATTAAAAAAGTGAATTTCGGTCGAACGCTTGTTGATGGAGTTAATCTTATAATTTGGATGGATTGGTTGGTTAATTTAGATGAATTTTGATATAGGAAAGATAGGGATACGAGGTCTGGAAATATTATTAATTACGTAAAAAGTTATCGAAAGTCGGGTGTTTTAGAATCTTGTTAATTTGTTGCTTGCGATTCCGTCCGCTAGATGCCGTCGGTCGGATTGTTTCTGAATGATTTTTTACTATCAATCTTCTGTCTCTCTCGCACTCATGCGTGTTTAGTTGAAATACAGTAATGTATGATTCTTTTGGCTTGTTAATAATTTTGTGGTATATTTTGAATTGTTACAATTTCAACCTACTATAGAAAGGATAGGCCTAATTAATTGTTCCTCGTTAAATAAATAAATTTTTTTAGTTATATAGTGAAGTGAAATAAAAATCATAATTCTTTCAAAGACTACGCTCAAGAAGAGAACTTTATAAACTGGGTGAGACAAATCCAATTCATTAAACTAAATAGTTGGTGATACACTCATTAAAAACACCTATTGATTCCCTTTTACAAAGTATAAGAACTTATGTATTTAAACTTCTGAAACCAATATAATCTGTATATAAACTAAACAAGAGAATCGGACGATAGATAATAATTTATAATTTCCTCAATATTACATACATAAACACTTACACATTTACACCCTTTTACATATTGTACTATTCATACTTTGCCATTTCTAATTAAAATCTTTTATATGTAAATAAGTTTATTTGATAGTTAATTTTGTTCATAAAATATTGGGAAGAGTCGGCACTGACCCCCCGAGATAAGAGTGCTATAATAGACAAATCAATTCTGTAAAACAATTCAGAGACATTTTAGTTTGAGTTAACTTGTTAAATATAAACTGTATATATATCTTTTTGATCTTTAAAATTAGAAGAAATTATCAATCATTAGCCTACATTATAATTTGGCTCTATTAAACAGCTTATATAAAAGCAAGTGTTGTAAATTTGGCTCACAACGTGAGGTATTAATCAAAACCTAATAGATAGTTTATTGTAATTTGACGCCCAACAAGTGGGGCAATTTTATTGAAAACATAATAGTTTATTGTAATTTGGCTCACAACGTGAGGCTTGATTAAACAGCTTATAAAGAGAATTATTGCAAAATTAGCTCACAACATGAGGCATTAATCCAAAAAACTAAAAGTTTGTTATAAAGGGTTGGACTCCAAGTTTTTACTACATTTTATTTGATTTAACTATGTTTAAATTATATATTTAATTTCTAAATACATTATTAATAATTTGTAATTAGAGTTTTTAGTAAAAATTATTGCAAATTTCCTTTTAAATAAAGTTATGTAGAAAAAAACGAAGCGCGGTCATTTTTAGGCCACGCGCCTCTTTGTGCAAAACAAATTAGCGCCCTGGCTAGGGTTAAGAATAGTACTATGAATGTTATATATTTTGTTAGCAAAAATTGTCAAAATATAGTTCTTTAACACTCGAGAACAGGCACAAAAGAAATCACAAGCGCACACATAATGGGGCTCCTTGCCAGAGAACTCTTTACTCCTTAACTTGTTGCCAAGTACGGACGTCATATGACGTCCTGCATTGTAGCGCCCATTTGAGTAAGGCTATAGCCATAAAACACTGTAAGGAGTAAGACAAAAAAATTACATAAAACTAAAATTTTTGTATTATGTCATAAAGTAATTTTTCAATGTAAATTAAATGAATACAAGAAGATTTTCTAACAAAATGTAGAATTTTTTTAAAGTATCGTAATTTTCTAAACAAGTATCGTAATTTCTACTCATAACGCAATCTCACATGTAGTACACTCATAAGATGTGTCTTTTCTTTTAACTTCGGCCAGAGTTGTATGCAAGCACACGTGACACTTCTTTCTTTGTATCTTCCTCTTTCCCGACTCAGTAGTAAGAAAGGGTCTCATAAAATGGCGTCCCGAGAGTCGCAGTGTATTTAGGACTTGCCTATAGGGCGTGAAAAGGCATTTCAGAGTGTGGTGCTGCTTTAATAGTTGTCGGATTAAGTTCATTCTAAAATCCATTAAATGCACTTTTGCATTTGGATTTCTTTCTTTCATTTTTAGTCTGTATAAGTAATACTAATTCAGAACACTAATGTCCAATAATTGAAAAAAATTAATTTGATTTACCATTTGACCGTTTTTTTCTAGTTGAGTCATTGTAGGATATCACTATATCCGATTTGGCGACCGCGCCCATAATTGTGTTATAGTTTTTCACAGACTTCGGCTTTACTTTATTTTTCACTGATCTTGTTTCAGTATAACTATTATTTTGTCGTTGTGTCTAACTGCCTCACCTAGTTTCATTTTTTCCGGGAGGCATGGTAATTTTTTTTGCATTTATTGTCCTGCAAGCTCCGATTTTTTCATAAATCCAAAGCAAATAACTATGGACTTGAGTACCTACCAGTTATTCATGTAAACGGTATGGGTTTGGTTTAGATATGGATTAATTAGTGTTTTTATTATTTCCGAATTCCGATGAAATCATATCATATGCAATAAAACCTAAAACTATTCCAGTCTTACAGTCGCATAACAAAAAAAATGTAATTCCAAATAGCTTTCATTTTTTTTGGAATGTACTGCCTAAAGGACAGCCTTCCCTTCCAAAGCATAAGGCTTTCGTCAATAACCACATTTTCACAGGGATATAGAATTGAACCATATTTGTTTTTTAGTGTCTCAATTACAATTCGAATTTTATATAGTTTGTCTCCGCCTTAGGCCATGATATTATCCTGAAGTGGAGGTTCTTTTCTCCTCTTAAAAGCTGTTATTTTTTCTTTATGGTTTGTTTTGTTCTTCCATAATAGTACCTCTAAGGCATAATGCCGGTATTTTTCATTTTGTGATAAATTTTCAAGATTATTCCTAACATCTACTTATTACCCTTTCTTCACCATTATTCCAGTTGTTAATACCATGTCTACTGTCAAGACTAATATGCATTAAATCAACATAATTTGCGTCTTGATTTAGTTCTTCTTGACTTACATTCATATGTTTTGAATCCTTATTAATAACTGCGTAAGTCTCTTACAACTTCCTCTTCACTACCACTATTCACACTTTGTTTGCTAGTTCAATCATGTTCACTTCCATATAAGTAATCTGGGTTCTCATCACTATCGTCTAATTCATAATCAAATTCAAACACAAAATATGACCTCACTCTCTCGCTTACTCATTGTTACAGATGCAAACAAGTCAGGAGGGTACTGATATGGAGGTAATTACAGAGCACATCATGAGGGAGAAATGTAACAGAAAATTTTCATCGAGGTCTATAGTACCGGAAGTTAAGTTTACCGATATTAAAAATAATTATATTAAGTTATTATTGACTTTACTTACATCCAAGATTAAATTCTCTTACAAAAGTTTCTTTGTTTACCGGCAATTTAATGAAGTTATGCAGTCCAAATAAAAAAAGTATAATTTTCAACCCCAATCTATTTTTAATCCAGGTTTCTCGTTAACTATCGCAGATATTGTTCTGATTCCCGTTTTATAAATTTTTTCAGATGAAAACCCACATAGAAACAATAAACTTTCGACCCTCTAATTTTAATTCGGCTCAATTCACCCTTTGGAGCAAACATTCCTTAAAAAAGTGTTTTCAAACTACATTAGTAAAACAGTCTGTGTACAAATTAATTAATGACCTGTTATTTCAAATGCAAAAGATATACAGTCTGTGTTAGAATACTAGATCAAAATCATGGCAAATCTAGAATGAAACTTTACTTCTTCATATGTATGGTACAAGTTTACAAACAACAAAGAAACAAGTAAGAAACATCTCTAGAAGAAAAGTTTGTATAATATATTTTTTGACTGTTATATAAACTATTACAAAGTCCAACAATACAGAAAAATATACAAAATTACAATAATGTACAAGTGTTACAATTTGATTATAGTACAGTATAAAATAATAATAAATGAGATCATCCCTTTTTTTACGATCGTGTGTTCCATGCGTCTGAAGTGTCATAGGATGTTCTTGCCACTGCGCTCTGGTTCTGGCTTTCTCGTTCAAGTTTTTCAAAATGTTTTCGAGCATTTCTTATATTGATAAGTGTGGCTGCAGAAGCTGTATCACAGAAAATATAATTGATTGTACCTTGGAAAGGAAGTAATCTACTAAAATTACAGTAAAACATCAACATTTATGAAGCACTACGAAATTATTCTTATTAACACATAAATTTGTGCATCTAAATTGTTAAAAAGGTCTTAACCAAAATTAATAAATCAAAAGTGAAAATTGTACGATCTAAGCCAAAACTTACTTTTCCTTTTCCCCAGTAGAACTTATGCATTAAAAATATAGGCCTACTGTGTTTAAACTGTGACTGAGGTGTAAAATGTCATCAGTTAGTTTTAAAATGTAAAACTTTTAATTATCATCATTTAAAACTAAAACTTGAAAAATAGTACATTTAAAATGAGGTAAGCTTGAAGTTCAACTCATCCGTATAAAGTTGGTAATATATATATCATCTTATGACACATCTATATTGAATCTATAAAGTTTATAACATGTAATTAGCAAACCCTAGTAATAATAATTCGACCACGCAGCTGAACCGCTGACGTGAGTTGAGCAAATTTTCAAAATTAAGTTTATACAATTTGAGAAATAGGTCTATTCATGACGGTGCTGAACAGCTGCAAAATGGTTCGCACGCTATTCCACATATTGGGAGTATCTTCAATACACAAAACATTGTGCCTTCGCATGCCAACCCCCGTATTGGGGGTATCTTCAATACACATTGCATTGTGTGCTTCTCACGCCAACCCCACGGTAGAATTCACCACATGGCTTTGAACCGGGTAATTCTATGGTATTTTACGTTTTAATGGATTTTGGGGGAACCAAGCGAGCTATAAGGTCGCGTAAAAAAACAAAATGTGCAGAATAACATCCTACATTTATATTTGTAGAAAAAACTCAAAAACAAATTCATTCTCATAGGAAAAATCTGAAAAAATAGTTACTTCCGGTCAAAAAACGTGCTTCCGATTGTTAGATTATTTTGGCTAACGAACTCGTCCGAGCGACGTAGACAACCAACATGTGTACCAAATTTGAACCAAATCGATCTTAAAATGCGGCCGCTAGAGTGCAAACACATATGTATAAATGATTTTTAATGACACCCCAAAACGTGTTCTGGGGACCATGGTCGGTGCTCATTTGCTACTCCCCACCTTTTGTCTTACCATAAGGGCCACTGCAATAGCTCATTTTTCCTATGGAAATTCGCTAAAAATCTGGATGATGAAAGCTTACAATAAATACTACAACCACTTTGGGAGAAGAAGAAATACTTCCTGTGAAAAACAATGGGCTTTCCGTTCCTGCCTTTCAAGCAAGAAGCAATATAAGATGTAATGGAAGGTTACAAAAATGAAAATATATAAAAAGATAAACTGTTAAAAAAAATGGGTTTTCGAAAAAGTTGCAAAATTAAAAAAAAATGTTCAAACTAATAAAAACGTTATATGTGGATTATTGTTCACCTCTCCTTTACTTCATTTATTTATTCACCTTTAAAAAGAAATCTTTGCTCATTACTATAACTCAATTATCATCAAAAACTCTCCTTACTCTTCAACCTCCATAAAAAAAATTATACATCATGTATCTCACCTTAAATCCAACGTAGAACTCCACCTTACACCTTAACGTACAACTTCACCTTACACCTTAAAACCTCATATGAAAGCCTTAAAAATCACCTTTATTCAACTCTTATAAAAAAAATTAATAATCCACATATAACTTTTCTGTATGCTCTTTTAGCATTTATATATTTATGACTACCTTCAATATTATACTATGTTAACTTTACTTTCTCAGGTCTAAGTTCTTGGCTGAAAAGTACTGACTGGTGGATGTGCATGGTTAAATAAAGGAATCTAAGACATCGTGGTGGAACAACTAATCTTTTACTCAGACATTATAGAGAAATAATTATTTACAAGCAAATACATTATCATCATAAGGCAAACAAGTTAATTTGACGAAAATATATACAAAATGTTACTAAGCCTATTTTACAATGTAAGACGCAATTGAATCAAAATGAAGCTATTTGTTAAAATGGTTAAAATTTTAAAATTGCAGACTGAAATAATTATACCTTATGGCCATTACTACTTACGGAATTGTTCACTTCACAGTTTTTACCTAGGATTTCACTTTGATTCCACTGATATATTAAACACTTCTTCTATAATGCGCATTTAGCAAAAGCACATGGTAAAATTTTTTAAGTTCACTTCTCGTCGAAGAAATACGACAGACATTGTCGTCGAAGCTTCCATCAAAAACAGTAACACCTCCACTTCACTTTGATGTAACTTTTATCTCCTTTTCATAACAAAAAACTACATTTTTCTTAGAAAACTCTCCTCCCCTATCTCACTGTATACGTTAGATCTACGCCATTCTTTTTCCAAGTCTGAATTAGGATGCAGTACAAAGCCATTTGTATCGAATCAACTTTCATGATCACTATAATCAAGTCCATGTTCGTTCTGTGTTCTGATATGTACGCTGACATTATAACGTGCTTTTTTACATATGGTTTTCTTTTTTAACTTTACTGTTTTTAATTATTAAACTGTTCATTATGCAATCATTTATCTGTCTTTCTTAACTGTTCATTCCAACCGCACCACTGTTTTTAACTGTCAATAACTTTTATATAGTTTATATACATTATACACTTCTATTGATCGATATTTTTTAAATCTGCTTTTTATTTCGTTTATTAATAGTCTGCCTATTTTTCACTTTATTTTTATTTAAATGAATCTACTTTAATTATTTTGCGTCATAAAAGAATTTATACATGTATATAAGAATTATAAATGTTTACCATTATATGTTGCGTCTTTTATTTTAATCAGACCACACCTCTATGCTTTTAGTCATTATGGGTATTTTATTATTTTGTGTCATCACATAATATTCCTGTTACATGGCTGTTACTGTTACAAAGAGCACTTACAAGCCTCAAGAAAGAACAAACATCATCTAACTAAATCATCTTGAACTAAAGGTAGAAACACACTGCCCTCACGTTATGTGAGCTCACGTGATGTCATGTCATATCACGCCACGGACTAAAAGTGGGGGTTGTTGTTTTTACTAGTATTTCAATGCACTAGAATTACACTGTTGTCACCTCACATTACTCACATAATAACATGTGTTGGTGTGACAGCACGTGAGCTCATGTGACGTGACGGCAGTGTGTTTCTAGCTTTAGACACATAATCTAACATCCAAATTAAATAACGACCTAACTCATATATCCAGGTGTAACACAATTATAACTATAAGGAAGAACACAATAAGTGACAGTTATAATTACTACCCAGGACATTTAAATTATATAATATTATAAATAAACTTTTAGAACGATGTTCAAATAATCAAAATTAGAATTTATATAAATAAAAATGAAATGCTTTTAGTTGGTAAGCACACCACTTGAGAGCGGCTGGACCAACTTGGTTTACTTTTTGTTTCAAAATGTTTGTAATATCAGAATTAGGTTTTTATAGAAAGAAAATTTGAAAAGATTCACGGAAAATTTTTAAATTTGGGAAAATTCTTTATTTTTAGAATAGGTTACTTTGCACTATTATGTTAATCCTATTGATTGTTTGTAAACAAGACCACGCCCTACTCTGTGAGAGGGTATAAATATGTAGAATAACACCTTGTTCAGTAGTTATAATTTAGTTGTAGCTCATACTGAAGATGACAACTTTGTTGTTGAAACGCGTTTGACAATTAAACGTATTTTTGTGAGAATTGTATTCTGTATTTTTATTTTTAGATGTGAGAATGTAAGTTCAAATTTTATTCTATTAAATCTAACTTCGTTTTTCATTTTTTTTAAATCCTTTATTTTGACAAAGTTGAGTCATTTCTTTGGGTTTTATTTGCTCGTCATTAGGTTTTCAGAAAACTACAATTTTAAAACAATAATTACGTATGTAAATATACGTTTTAGGAAAAATTTGTAAATACAAAAATTAAAGTTTAAATCATTTCCTTTCCAACGGTTTTTGTTTTATTGAGATTGGGTGATTTTTAGTTGGTTAAATATTCAATACAAAGTAGCGTTGTCAATTGAGTAGCGTTAGACCAAAGCCAATCGCTACGACTGCTCAATTGAGCAGTCAAACATGTGTAGAGTTAAAACAAAAATAATACTTAATTAAATTAGTATGTACTTACGTATGTTTGGATCAGACATGACAACCATTACATAAGTATTAGAGGTGAAGACATCAATGAAAGCTGCAAAATTTGAGTTCCGTACTTCCATACTTTGAAACTGAGCCGCTACCTTACTACCAAAAACAAAAAGAAGTCAAATAAACAACAATGTTTTAAGTAAATCATGTCTTGCATGCAACATAAGATAGATGCATTGAAAACATTCAAATCAGGAAATCTCTTTGTCCATGTTTAACCAATGAATTCTTTGTGGTCTGTAGTTTTCTATTGACTTTGTATTTAGTTTTATTTAGGTTAAAATTTTAACATAAGCCTATGCCTCTAGGGTTAAGGTTATTCATTAATTTTTCATTTGCTAAAGAGAGTTGGTGTATATTACACTTGTATGTTGTACTAGCATAGTGTACCACCTTTCTCACAAGTTACCAGAATTGTAAACCTGATAGCAGCACTAACCATCTTACTTTTAAACCCATATTGCATTCTTCTTATGTCAATAAAGTTTGCAATGTAAATCAGCTGTTTACAAAACAAAACCTCATGGTAAAAAAATGTTTAAATAATGTTGTGAGTGTGTATAGGTATATGATTTTGTGTTTCAAAAAACATGGAACCAATACAATGAGATAGTCTAAAAACAATCAATCAAGATAAAACAAACAAATTAATTATTTTGAACAGCATTGGTCGATAGGGTTTCTAGTGTAAATGATATTGTTTTACACTTTTATTTTTTATAAAAGAAAATTGTAAATCTATTTGATAACCTTTGTTAGCGATTTAATCATTTATGAAATTTATTCAATTTTAATACATGGTTCATGCCTAAGTATTTTTAAAATTTGTTTATTACTCATTTATGTTTCATGACTGAACTTAATCAAGTACATTAATAAGTATACATTTCTGTTTACAAAGAGTTGGTCAACTAAATAAGACAAGTATTTGAAACTAAATTGTAACTGTCAGCTAAGCTTAAGATGACGACTTTGTCATTGAAACGCGTCTGACAATTAAACATATTTTTGTGAGAATTGTGTTCTGTTTTTATTTTTAGAAATTCTGGGTATTGTTGAGAACGCAAAAGAAATACATCTTTTGTTTTTTGCCAATATCTCTGTTACCCTTTGAGCTAGACTGTAAGGTTTCTGTGTTGCAAATTAAAATAATAAATATAATAATAATGTATTTGAATTTACTTCTACTTGAATTTATTTTAATATCTTGGTGTTGTGAATTCGTCGACCTAAGCAAACATGTGAGAGGATTTGTCTAAGGCAAATGACGCAATCTGATTGAGATTAACTTTCAACATTTATTGAAATCACTTTCTTGGTTATTAAACATATGAAATAAGAACATGTATACATAAAACATAATAAATATTACAAGAAATTAAGAGAGAGAGCATGTTAAACTAAATGAGATTATTGTGCACTTTACATACCATGGATTTTCGTTATAAAAAAAAAAACTGTTCTATTTACAAACTCACTCGATTCTATCACTCATTACATTATTTGATGATGAAATACGATGTTGGTGATGTGGCGTTGTTCAAACCATTGTCTCCAGGATGATGCAATCCCTCAAGTCCTTTATCTGGATTACTAATATTAATCCAGGGATGAATCTTCCAGAATCTTCTTTTTTAACTCGAAGTTAATTATGCTAGATGTATTGAAACATGACTAGGATAAATAATTCACAACTTGTGAACATTTACCACAAAACTTAAGACATGAGTAAAGTGCTTTTTAACTGATTGCAGTCCTAGATAAGACTGAGGAAAACGGATTCTTATTCCCTCATAGTCTTACTAAAGCGGAGCAAGATATCTTGATTTTATTCGCCGTAGCTTAGTTTATAGATAATCAGTTCAAAGTTTCTTGTGATCTTTTGATTCTATGTTCAATGATAAGTGATTCACTATATTTTTAACACATGCCAACTCAATCTGGATATAGATTGATTTAAATTGTCTGGTTACATTTAAGATTGTAAATTCTGAACTGTTTTGTCACAGATGAGATTTTACACACGCACTTTAGGTTTGTTTGGGTTTTATATCATGCATTTTTAGTCTGTGTCCTTTATGTTAAATACTTTTAATATTAAGCTCTCTCAAAAGAAAATATAAATTGAATTAAATTAAATGATCTCTTTCCACAAATTGACTTATGATCTTAATCTAATTTGATAATATTTACTTTGGGAAGTTGAAGATGTTACAAGACAAAATAAAAAACTTTGTGTTTGTCATTAACAAAGTACATTTTTAGAAAAGTTAGCGGTTTTTGAGATATTTGACATTAAAAATTTTTAACAGCCACCATTTAGAATATATTGAAAAAAAACATTCTGGTTTTTCGTACAGCCATAAATGGTTAATCAACAAACAGGTATACAAAGTTTGAGCTCAATACCTTTTCTACTTCCAAAAATATTAAGTATTTTATATAAAAAAGAAAATGGTGAATAACTCGAAAACAAAGAATTTTCGGACCTATGTTCACTGGACATTTTTTCAACAGTATGTTATGTAGAATACTTCCCGGAGTTTGACCTCCTCTTTAAAATTCACACCCTGTGCTGTATGTACTAAATGTAAAAAATGTGTGACAAAATTAAACTTACCTGCAACTCAGTTTAAACTGTTTGATAATATTCGAGACTTTCTCAAATCGATGGATATCCCTGTGTTTCCGGCGCTCACAGTGAGAAATTACAAGAAATGTAGCGCGTTCAAACAGGAGTACTTCATCAGCATCAATTATATTTGCAAACTGCTTTAAACTGGTTTCTAGTTCTTTGACGTTGGGTATCAGCATATACACTATTGAAGACCAAGCCTGAAGGACAAAAGTGGTTATCACGATTAATCGGAATGTTTTCATAAATAATGAGACTGAAGTTAAAAGTTGACAGGTTTCAGATTTATCTAGCCTGTAATATTTGTAATATAACATCTGATGTTTAGTAAAGTCGAGCTGTACTGTACATTATTTATATACAGTAGAACCTTGATAATTCGAGTCACAATGGTTAGAGTCCGGGTATTTCGAGCTGTGCTTGTAAAATTAAAAATACAGCTTTTTTGACTATTTTAAAGCATCGATTGTAGCTCGCCTTCAAAATTACTTTGTTACCGCCAGCCCCATTGTACATTTAAAATGCCAACTAGTCTTTTGAAAGTGACAAGGGATCGAAGTGGCTGGCTTGTGTTCACTTGGCGACACGAACACACCACCACTTGCAGGTAGGTAATGAGTCAACATTGGGTCTCGCCGACGCGGCTTATATCTCATGTCAGCTCAGTCATATGTCCCATACTAGACTGTCTCCCCTTCTTGTTATTCTAAAAGTAGTTCAATTTCAATAGTAAACTGTCAGTTCCTAAAGAAGTACGCGCGCTACGCATATCGGTGTTTTGTAACACTGTCGATTAGTGAGTGCATTCTTTACTGTTTCTGTTGAAATTTTTTGAAGTTTTAATTTTGATACTAGAGATATAATCGAAACATTTTGAATTATCTACTATTAAATGTTCTAATATTTTGACTAATTAAAACATTAAAAAATATGTATTATTATTTATTTTTATCAATTTCTCCGTGTATTCCGAGTTTTTTATAGTTCAAGGTACAGTCAGCCCCAATTAGCTCGAATTAATGAGGTTCTACTGTATGTCCAATAAACATTTCAGTTGAAATGCTACAAATTTACTCGCGCATTAATGTTTGTCTTTGTGCTTTGATATTAAGTTACAATAATAATTATTATACTGCTTTAGTGATGGGTTATTTTATATCCTAAAAACACATAATGTGAAAACAATGCCAAGTCCTAATCCAAAAAGTTTCGACCCATAAAAATAGCGAAATCGAAAATATTGCCTAGTTCTTTGAACCAGCAGAATAAGACTACAGTTTAAAGTGTTGCATCTTATAAGGCCACCCTCTTACTGTTAGTCTACCTAATTCAACTATAGAAATAATTTTAAATGTTGATCCTCGCAAAGATTTTATTGTTTTCAATTTGGCAAGATTTTTCTAAAGAAAGAATAATTCTACAAAGATACACTGAAGGCAGTTTGAAATTTAAATCACTGTGGCAATGATTTAGGAAGAAAAAACTTGTTTCAAGTTGAAGTACTTAAATATTTATGTTTGTATCGAATCAGTGTCCTTGAAAATTTAAATTTATAACTTGGTATGATGTTTTATAATTTTGTATATTATATAGTAATTATTAAAAGATAGAGTATATGTGTGAGTGATAGATAAAGAAGTGTTTAGTGTGTATTTTTAGTTCATAAATAAGTTAGTTTTAAGGAAATTTAATTTAGTAACTCAGATTGTTTTGAACATTTTGTTCTTAAAGTAATATGATAGGAAGCTTGTTTAAAAATTATGTAAATATATATTTTTTTTATTGGGCTTGGTCGATGGAGGTTCATCTACTTTGGCTAATATAAGTTAATTTTATAATGTTATTTTCTTATGAGTATTTTATTTTATGTAAATATTGTGTAGATTTAATAATAATTTGATTTTAAGTATACACATAAAGATCCTAACCTGTTAATAACCTTGACATATCGATTGTTTATTGGTTTGTAGTTTAGTATTATTTTCTATATAATTATTTTGTAAAAAAAATAAAGAAGTAAAAAATATATATATTATAACAATTCAAAATATATAAAAAAAATCAAATGTATGAATATTGAGAGTTCTATTAAAAATAACCAGAGGGAGAAAGTACGATCTCAGGATGCCAGTCATTACATTTGTGTAGCCTAACGACACCTAGCGGAGAATATTCGAACTTCCAGAAAAAGATGCAAATTGTTAATTAATTCGGTTTTCGAAACTGCATTAAACCAACTAAAATTACTTCCCAATATTTTCGACATGCACTTTCCATATCAAAATCACACAAAATTATTATATCAATCCAAGAAAATTACTACCTTAACCTAATATTAAATTATTCATTAAATATCTATATTTGAAAGTCAAGACCTTCGCCTAACGAATAACAAGTTTAAAGCGGAAACCGTCAGGAAAATTCAATTTACATGAAACCATAAACTCTGAAGAAAAACCGACATAGCCTATAAACAGAATGAACCTTTTTGCACACAAAAAGTCTTTGACAAAATTATCAAATACACACCGTGTAAGGATTGGGGTAAACAACTTACCCCAAACACTTTAAAATAAAATAAATTAAAAACAATTCAACACAATAAAAAAAGTAAATCGAAATAAATTAAAATGTTAAGAACAAACGAAACTCTAATCGTAAGCAAAGAGGAAGTCGGACAGGAAACAGGGAGTCAGGTTTCTAAAATTAGAACGAACTGTGGAACCTGTCGATGATGCATCCACAAATTAATACAGGCATAAAAAACCGCAAAATACGGGCAAATTGAGCAGCCAATCAAATGGTCTAAATTCAAAAATTAACCAATCACATAAGAAGTAATACCCGCTTCCAAAAAGAGAGGTGGGAGAGGAAGAAAATTAATGCACGAGTCTTGGTGGGCATTTGAAAGGAACAACATCGTATTAAAAAGAGTTTGGATAAATTCAACGCCATTTTAAACATTAAACATAAAATTAAAGCAGTAGTAAAAGGTGATTGTGAAGCCGAGAGTTCGAAAGTGTATTCAGTGTGTGGGAGTAAAAGAAATTAATAAATTTATGTAAAGTGTTTCGTGT
>JAGFPH010001530.1:59752-85130 GCA_018207615.1 Philaenus spumarius | reverse complement strand
AACGTTGTTCATAAAAGTGGGATAGAGTTATGCACAGTACAAGTGTCAATAAACAATATGATTGTTCTGTCCTGTTTACAAAAGGTTTTGTCGAGATTTAACAACAGACAGAGATTGGGCAGAGCATCAATGACAAACTACAGTATCGGTACCTAGAGAATTCTCGGAAGGCAAAATTCTAAGAAACCGGTACCGCATCTAGAATTACAATACGTGTACAAACACGTAAGTCCTGCCCCCTATGTCCAGCCCCTTTTCTACCAGACAGTGACCTATTTATTCAGCGATCCCTTTCACAGCACAAGATTTTATTTTTAGTGTTGAAAAAAAAACTTCAAATTAAAGAAGTTGACTTCGAATTATCCATAATTTTTTTACATTGATATCATTCAAAGTTCAAGGGACCGAACCGAAACTTCGAATTAACGGTAATTTCGAATTAAAAACGTTCGAATTATCCAAGTGTTCTACTGTATATACAAAAATAACATCGAAACAAACTTTTCCCGGCACTGCCGTATCCCCCTGGCATGACCTCACAGCTCGTAAACGTTGCAGTGTAGTTAAACAAAAAACTATTTATGATTTATTTAATAAGTAAGTTTCTATTTTTTACTGTGTATAAAATTACATTTTTACCTCAGTGTTCAATACAAAATAGTGTATATTTAATAAAATTTTATATTTTTAGGAGATACAACAGGGTGTCCACTCAAATAGGAAAATCAAATTCAAGCACAATTCAAGCTTTTCAAGGCTTGAAGTTGTGAATTTTCAAGGCTTGTTAATAGCATCTGCGGCAAACTTTTAGTGTGTTAAAATACACAACATAGGCTCAACTCGCAGACTTAAACATTAAGATTTTGTATGTATGAAAATGCATTTGGTCACGTGACACTCTGGTTGAAATGATCCGACACTATCGATAATAGCATTCACTATTCAATCATCGAATGTTGTATTTATATCGTACAGTAAACATTAACAGTGAATCGAAATTACGAACGTAAGTAAATATGATATTCAGGGTGTCTACCAAAAGTCATTTTTGAAATTCCTGGTTATTTCCAGGTTTTTTCCAGGTTTCTCAATGATTTTCCTGGTTATCCTTATATGCATATTACACGCCATTCGGTGATCAACTAATATTAAATATTAATATATTTAATATTAAAGTGGTCAACTGAGAGTAAGTAAAATAAGTACTCTCATTTCATCAAATTTCAACAAAATAACAAATTCCTCAACCAAAACTTGTTTCATGAAAGTTAGAAAAGACAAAGATCATAAGGTTTGGATTTACATGTTTCTATCAAAATATATTATTTTTAAGATAAGTGAACAATTTTACAAGACTTACCTATGTATACTTCTTGAAAACTCTTGCACTGTGCATTTTATTTCAGATTGATAATTCTAACTTTTTTGTTTTCCTAAACAAGTTTGTACTGACCTTCATTACTTGAGGGTTGTTAAATAGACTAGGGGTTACTATTAGAGAACTGAAATTTATCAAAAATCTTTTAACCCATCACCAAAATGGTGATTGCCTCCTAATTCATACAGCTGTTGAAATTAAATCACCAATACACTTTATATTATTATTTTTACAATAATAAAAGTTAAACAAATAACAATATAAAGTGCATTGGTGATTAAATTTCAATAAAAAATATAAAATTTCTAAAAACAAGCTACAAAATTTTAATCAAGTATGGGAATTGTAGAATAAATATGAAAACACAACTTGTAATAAAATATTTTACTAAATTACCAAGCCTTTGTAAAAATCAAAATAAAAGCATCAAATATAATAATAAAATAACACAAATAAAGAGTAATTCACCAACCTTAACACATATTTAGTAAAAATATAAAATTTGTTTGCTAATAATTTGTTTTCGTTATAATTGGATAAAAAGAAAGCTGTTTAGTATATGACAACAGCGTATGTCCGCAAAAAATCAATGCACGAATACAATTTGTGAAAATTGTATGAACTACCATTGTTGAAATATTATTTAATATAGTGACAAAATGTCCGCAAAAGAATACGACGTCCAAATATTATTAGCGCTAATTTTATAAAACGTCGGCATTAAAACGCAATTTAATATACAACAGCGTATGTCCGCGAAAAATCAATGCCCGAATACAATTTGTGAAAATTGTATGAACTACCATTGCCGAAATATCATTTAAAATATAGTGACAAAATGTCCGCAAAAGAATACGACGGCCGAATATTATTAGCGCTAATTTTATAAAACGTCGGCATTAAAACGCAATTTGTATACAACAGCGTATGTCCGCGAAAAATTGATGCCCGAATACCATTTATGAAAATTGTATGAATTACCATTGTTAAAATATTATTTAAAATACAATGACAAAATGTCCCCAAAAGAATACGACGTCCGAATATTATTAACGCTAATTTTTTAAAACGTCAGCATTAAAACGCAATTTAATATAGAACAGCGTATGTCCGCGAAAAATCGATGCCCGAATACAATTTGTGAAAATTGTATGAACTACTCTATACCATTATTGAAATATTATTTAAAATACAATGAAAAAATATCCGCAAAAGAATACGACGTCCGAATATTATTAGCGCTAATTTTATAAAACGTCGGCATTAAAACGCAATTTGTATACAACAGAGTACGTCCGCGAAAAATCGATGCCCGAATACAATTTGTGAAAATTGTATGAACTACCATTTTTGAAATATTATTTAAAATACAATGACAAAATGTCCGCAAAAGAATACGACGTCCGAATATTGTCAATGCTAATTTTTTAAAACGACAGCATTAAAACGCAATTTAATATACAACAGCGTATGTCCGCGAAAAAATCGATGCCTGAATACAATTTATGAAAATTGTATGAACTACCATTGTTGAAATATTATTTAAAATACAATGGCAAATGTCCGCAAAAGAATACGACGTCCGAATATTATTAGCGCTAATTTTATAAAACGCAATACACAACAGCGTACATTCGCGAAAACCCCTACTTCTGAGAGCAATAATTAGTTCTTGCTTCTATAAAATACCGGCGTTAAAACTTACTTTAAATTACAATGGCTAAGGTCCACGAAAAGGTTATTTAGATGAAGGTGGAATTAAATATCGCTATTTGCGGGTACGAATAACAAGTAAAACAAAGGCACTTCGTCGGGATTCCTACAAAAAACATAAATACCGGGTAACGTAAATCCAAAATTTCCAAAATGTTTTACCCGAACTAAAAACAAATAGAATTATTATACTTTTGTTACAGATCTATAAGATGTGTAACTTTTCTTCACAGTATTCACCCTAATTCTATAAATAGACACGATAAGAAAAGAATCCATAAGTGTTGACCCTGAGCCTACTTTACCTTTCTGTGTACAAAAAACCAAGCATACGCATGAATATGTTTACAAACGAAACAATAGCCTAAACATTTTACTAGGGAAAATATCTACGTACATCAAAGTAAGAGAGTTTTACATTTTTTCCCACTGATATTTTATTGTTAAATGATTAATTGGGATTAAGTTTAAATACAGAGAATGTGATTGCAAATACTGGATATTACATTCAAAATACGGAGAACTAGTCTGACAATGATATGAACTGAACTGATTATCTCTCGAAATCAGTATCGATTCTTGTTACCGATATCAAATACAAAGTATCGGTGGTATCGTGAATCGGCCCATCCCTAATTTAAATGTTACAATGTTTAAAATAGATTATGCACGTAAATTTATATGGTTTAATAATTCAGTACACATCGAATGTTTTGTTTGTGTTTGGAATCGAGGTACTGTAATTGATTGGAATCGACTTTTGCGATCGATTCTCGATACCGATTACCGCACTAAGAATCAATGGAACCGATTTTAGGGAATCGGTGCTTGCTCATGCCGAACTCCCGCGATCGCGTTTACAAAACAAAAATAACTCAAGTGAAGGAATAAAATTCCCGGTTACACATCAAAATCACGGCTTTTCCCCGGAATTTTCAAGGTTAATTCATATTCCCGGCTACTTCCCGGTTTCCCCGGTTGGTAGACACCCTGATTATTATATTTACTCTTTACTTTGTATATTGTCTCGATATCGATATAAATTATGAGAAATAACCAATATCGGTCGGGTCCTAGATAGATGACAAGCCTAGAGATTTAACCCGCTATCTCGACTCACTCAGACTTCGACCCGGTTTGAGTTAATTTTTACTCGGACATCGTGAACGCGATCAAGACGGGCCATCACAGCTCATTACGTTACTACAAAAGATGAAAATCGACTTCATAAATTCGATTGGCGAGTTTAGTTGAACATGTGAACGAATGAAAGTTGGAATAATCGAGTCAGAACGAGTGTTCAATGCATGTTTAAGAAGCCAAACTTAATAGCCTATTTTGTCGTTAACGGAAAAATTATTTTTTTCCGGATCGCTGATGGAAATCAAGCATAATTCAAGCTTTTTTCCCGATTAGCATATTTCAAGCACATTTCCCGATATTCCCGATTTTCAAGGCTGGTGGACACCCTGTACAAGGACTATAAATTGTAGATTTATCTTAACCTCTACATATTCCGTGTAATTCGATTTTTGCACAATCCGAGAAAAACTTGAAATATCGAGACTCTACTGTATAGATGAAACACATATTTTACAGTTTTACATCAAAACAATGTATTAAATGATGAAAGTTAACTTCATAGTACCCACAAGCAACACACTAACATGGCAGAAGCATATTTATTTATGTAAGACTATTAGAAAAGTGAGTGACTTAAGTACTGCTATGACAATGTACTATGCCTTCATATATTCACAGTTAACAATATATGGCATATTTTTTTGGGGAAATTCAGTATATAACAAGCAAGTCTTTAGAACACTAAAAACAATTATTAGGGTTTTTTTTAACTTTCACGAATAGTGTAAACAATAACAAAACCTCAAAATTTGAAGAACATTTAATAGAAACAGACCACACCTTCACTAAGTAGACAAAAACTTGCAAATTTTACATAAATGTTCTAAATACCCAACCATGAACGTTTTGGAGGAATTACAAACTTATAAACATTCAAAAATAGACCCAAAATTATTATTAAACGAAAAAACATTATTCCAAGTAAATACAATATTTGACAGAATCATTCAGTCGGACCCCCTCCAACTGAAGTCTAGCTAGCACACTGAACTGATAAGAAAATTAGTATTGCGTTCAAAACGTACGCGGACACACGTGAGCTACAGTTCGCGTAGTTTTTTCAATTGACTTAAATGTCCCAAAGTGGTGTGTTGTATATAACATGTTATTTATGAATATGATGTGAATATATTTTCATTTACCCAATAGGCGATGATGATAACCACCCAGGTTTTTCGCCTTAAAAAAAAAAATCATTTACCCAATTGACGCGCATCAACGAATGCTAGAAATCCAATACAAATATAGGTTTCATAATGCCTGGTTAAGAGGCGAAAGATAATTGAAAGATCATGAAAGATAATTGAAGTGTATTAGAAGCCATAAAACATAGGAAGTATCTAGAGCTCAACAACAATGGATGGTATTCATTAAACTTGGCTAACTAGTTTAGTCAAAAAGTAAATGCTGTTGACATACCAAGAAAGAACATATGAAATGTTAACAATGCTGTCACTTACCCTCCACAATCCCATAAATTGAGAACAAGGTTGCCCAAGAAACGAACATGCGAGTGCTCCACATCAACTAAAATCAAAAATTAAGATTATTACATTTAAAACAAATTGAATACATTATATTTCATAATTATGTATTCCTGACCAGATTAATATAACTGCACATAAGAGCCTCTGGCTAGAATTTTGATTTAGCCATGATGCACAACAATATTAAAAGTAATGTTATTGAATAAGGCTGGAATTTTACAAACCAACATTCAGAAATTGATATTGAGTTTACACATTCTTATTTAATAGATCAGCTTCATTAAGAATTGCAAACTTTTTATAATCAATTATTTCTAAAAAATAAAAACAGAACACAATTCTAACAAAACATTTGTTCATCAAACGCGTTTCAATTACAACTCAAATTCACTAACATTTTGTCTTTATATAACAAAATACAGTAGGATCTCGGTAATCCGGCCCTATATGGGGATTAGTAGGGCCGGATTACCAAAAATGCCGGATTAGTGGAAGTGAATTAAAAAATTAAGAAATTTAACAATAAACTACATTTTTAATGCTTATGAAAACTATGACAATAATCGTTTTAACTATGTATGTACTGTATAATGAAATTTTGTTAATTATTATGAAAAATAAACTGTGATATGAAACAGAAAGGTACAGTACAGTATGTATTTTAATCGATGAACAAATCAATGAACAAAATCAGTCACTAAACACTGTATACAGTACACGCAAAATGAAAATTTAATACCTACTGTACACTTTACATTTACTTAAACAACAGTAAAATAGTTTGTAATGCTTTTCTGTTTCTTTGCATTAAAGGAAAGTTTTAAAACATTTTCTTGAAGTCTTTTGAGTGTCAATATGTCGGAAGCTGAAACTCCGTTTTCTTCCGCCCAAGTTATTGCAGTTGCGTAGGCACAGAGCGCATAGTCCTTGTTTACTGTGTGTGCAGCTGCCGTATTGGCTCCGCCCTCCTCTCCCTCCTCCACGTCACTGCTGTCTAGTAGGTCTTCGATGATCTCATCGTCTGTCATTATTTGACACTGCTCGTCGTCTGCTCCTTCTAACCAGGCGTTAACATCAGCTGTTGTCAGATCATCAGGCTCGTCTACTAGTTGTTCAATCATTGCTTCTCTCAAGTTATTTAGCTCAACATCTGTGATAATTTGGGGTTGTGAATTTTTTTTGTAATCCTGTAGTAAATCCAGAGAAGGCCACAACTTCGCCCACGAACAAACAATTGTTTTTGTTGAAAGTTTTTCCCATGCGCTTGCAAGATTAAAAACAATATCTTTGAGGTTGGTTTCCTTCAACGCTGTAACAACACTCCCCTCTTTTGATAGAACACTGTACAACAGGGTTTTTTTATAACTTGTTTTTATAGTTTGGATCACGTTTTGGTCCATAGGTTGGAATAACGGAGTTACATTGGGGGGCAAAAATAAAGCAATGATTTTACCATCTTTAGATCTTAACTCGTCCTCATCAGGATGTCCAGGACAATTGTCAGGAACTAAAAGGGCTTTTTGAGGCAATTTCTGTTTTTTCAAAAACTTGTTTACCGATGGAACAAAAGTTTTATGAAACCATTCCGAGAAAAGAGTTTTCGTCATCCATCCCCTGGTTGAATTTGTGTATGAAACCGGCAACTGTACGTTTTTGAAAGCCCTTGGCTTTTTGGCTTTCCCAATGACCAGCAATTCTAATTTCTGCGTGCCACTAGCATTACAACACGGCATAAAAGTTATTCTATCTTTTGCCAACTTGCGACCTGGGGCACTAGCTTCCTCCCTATGAACAAAGGTTTTTTTCGGCAAAAGACGCCAGAACAGATCACTCTCGTCTGCATTGTAAATCTGATCTGGGCCTAAATCCATTTCTTTGACGATTTCTTTAAATTTTATAACAAAAGGCTCTGCAGCCTCTACATCACTTGAAAGTTTTTCTCCAGTTAAAGTTAACAATCGAATTCCAAAGCACCGTTTGAATTTATCTAACCACCCAACACTTGCGTGGAAGTCGTCTTTTTTCATAATTTTTTTATAAAATATTTTTGCCTTTTCCATGATAATATCACCTGAAATAGGTGTGTGACGGCTCCTTTCTTGCATGAACCAAGCATAAAGTGCGTCTTCTACTTGCGGAAATTCACCTGCTTTTAATGTCTTTCTTACCTTGGAAGATGATTCACTACCCCTCTTGAAGAATGATTCAATTTGCTCCTTTCTCTTCTTAATGTCGTGTATAGTTGCACGCCCGATATTGTATTCCTTAGACAAATTAACCAACTTCTCACCCTTTTCCAACCGTTTTAAAATTGCATATTTTTTATCTAAAGTCAGTGTAACATGCTTAAGTTTTTCCGACATCGCACTGCACTTGTAGATTGCACTACTCACAACACGGCCTTCACTTAACTCACTCGCAACAATCACAATGTATTCAACTTCTCTTATCAAACGCCAACGTACTACTGTCGTTGTGGAGACTCATGTCTAGACATGTCTTAGAAATTTCTAGAAATTGAATGACTCATCGGCGGAAACACAGCGCCGGATTACTGGACGTGCCGGAGTATTGAACGGCCGGATTATAGAGACTGTACTGTATCACCATTTACTTCCTATCGAGAAAAAACCTACTAGAAACTACTCAAAACATAAGAAAATGTAAAGTTGTGGTTCCCATGAAAGTTGTATAATATATAATTCATGTATAATTATCTTGTTTTACTTACATATTTATTAATATATAATTGACGGAACTACTGAACATGTATGACACAATTAATTATATTTAAACTTTTTTGTTTTATAATAAATACATTGGTTTTGTGAATATTCAGCTATTACCTGTTTTCCTAAAAAAAAAAATTTTAATATTCAAAAGATTGTGTCTCAGAGATCTAGCAGGACCAGTTTGGTCTTTAGCTTTTTAGCTGTAGCCTAGTACAAATGTTATTATGTCAAACTTTGGTGTGCGATTCACCATTTACTTCTATCGAGCAAAATCCAATTAAAATTATGTACTTTTCCCATTTTTGAGAAAAATTCTCAAAATTCAACGAGTTTTATTTCAGGAAGTATTAGATCTACATTTAGTTTTGGTCTAAAGTTGTAGATAGTTTACTTCAGTTTAAAAAAGCTACAATCATTTTTTTTCAGACATTAGTTTTTTATTTTATTTTACTTTATGATTTAGTAGTAGCTCAAATGTCACTGAGGATGATGACTTTGTAGTTGAATTGTGTTTGAGGAATAAACATATTTTTGTGTGTTGTGTTTTTATTCTTACGAGTCAGACTCGTTTGGTTTGGTTTATTAGCCTCATTTGGTTACATTTCTGGTTGATAAACATTTGAGTTGTCACATATCTACAAATGATAAACATATACACAGAATACAAATTAATACACACATACACATAATACACATACAACACAAGTAATAAAAATAAGACATATATAACTATATTAACAATTTAAAATCAATCATACAGTAAAACAACTACATATACAATCCATTCAAAGCCCCAGGTACTCCTCCACCGAGTAAAATGTCCGCTTTACTAGGAAGGCCTTAAGTTTATTTTTAAAGGCTTTAATGCAAGGCACTTCCTTTATATTGTCTGGCAACCTGTTGTACAATTTGAGACCAGAATAGCGCACCCCGTCCTCGAACAACTTTAATCTATGTACTGGGTATTGAAGCATTTGCCATCTCATGGAATATCCACGTTTGTACTGATCGACACCCATATAATTACTTCTAAAAAAGAGCAGGACATTCAGGATGTATATACAGGGAAGAGTTAAAAAATTTAATTTCGTAAATGAATTTCTGCAAGATTGCCTACCTTTTAAATTACAAATTATTCTTATAATTCTCTTTTGGATAGAAACATAAGCAAGACGTCCCGGGTTCAAATCCCGCGGGGGACCATAAAATATTAAAAACCCAAAAAAACATGCTCGTTAGCCGAAAGGCCCAAAGTGGCATGGAAAGCAAAAAAAAAAAAAAAAAAAAAAAAAAAAATGTTTCCAGACTCTACCGCGTTCCCTCAAAGAGCAACACCATATTTGAGGTGATAGTATACATATGCAAAATATACTGTTTTAATTGTATCCGGACTGGAAATACATGAAATAGTACGTAGTGCAAAACAAGCTGAATTAAGTTTATTTGAAATAAAGGTAATATGTGATTTCCAGTTTATGTTTTCATCAATTATCACTCCCAGAAATTTTTACGAGTCTGTACTTGGTTCTAAATGTTTAATTTAAATTTTGTCTTTTAATTGTTTACAACTGAACTGCATTAACCGAGTTTTATTTATATTCAGTTTTAGACCATTTGATAAAAACCAATTTTCTGCCATAATCAGTGATGAAGTAACCGACTTTTCTAGATTAATACTATTCTTCCCAAAAACCGTTAAAGTGGTGTCATCAGCAAACAGGACAACAGCTTTTCCTTCCACAATATTATAAGGCAAGTCATTTATGTAGACCAAAAACAGTAAAGGACCCAATATTGATCCCTGGGGCACACCTCGAGAATTTATTTCCCAAGAAGAGCAGTGCAATTTGTAAGAGTCTGTATAGACTACTCTTTGCTTTCTAAATGTTAAGTATGACCACAACCAATCATTTGCCTTTCCATGAATACCATAATAGTTAAGCTTATAAAGGGGAACTGTATGGTCGACACAATCAAACGCCTTCGAGAGGTCACACATTAGAGATGCTACATGCATGTTCTTATCCAGCGAGCGAGTTACAGCATCTAGTTTATATTTATAATCAATTATTTGTTTAAAGACTTACTTGTTGCACCCAATCTCCGAGTGTCCCGAGCAATGTAGTTTGCAAATATGATTGATCTCATACTGGTCTTGCCAGACCCACTTTTACCCATAAGCAGTACCTATAAATATGAAGAATTAATTTAGTATTTCTCTGTAGAAATTATCCATGAAGTTTTTGAGCAATTTATATTTAAGTCCATTTACATCAAACCAGTATTTAGTTATGATAACAATTTTTTTGATTGATATTTTTAGATCGAAATTGTTAATACATTTCAGGATTAGCTGTTTATTTTCTGATCTAGCTTCTGTCAACTCATCCCTCATTGATTCCAACAGCAGGTTAATTCCCTTTATTTCTTTAACCATTTGTTTATTTATTTCATCATTTAAAGAATCGTCAAAATCATCTTTAAGAGAAATATCTTCATTTTAATTGATCACACAGCAAGTGTTACAGAACCAATTATCCCCTGATTTTACCAAATCTCTGTATTATTGAATATTCGAATCTGTGCATTTCTTATGGAACCATACAGAACATATTCATCTACATAAGACATCTTGGCTTCTACTTCCAACTGTTTTACCAGAATCACCACATATGGACATTTAGGTAACTTATTTTCCATTATGTATGAAATAATTACATACGCCTATAACCTCTGCAATTGGTTTACTACAATAGGAAAGTTATAGTATTCAAACTATTATGTTATATATTATTTCAAAAAATGTAATTTATGTGTATATCTATTCACAATTAAATATAGTGAATATTTATAATAATTTTATTGTATTTTATATTGTATACAGACTAATATAATTATGAAATATTTAGTCACAATTCAGAGTTTTTATCCACTTGACTGTTATGAACGAAAAGATTAAAACACATACAAAGTCAATAAACTCAAAGTCCACTATTACAAGTATTAAGCCTTAGGCCAATGTCAATAATCCATCAGCAGATAACTACTTAGTCAACAATTATTGCAGTAAAAACTTGCTCTTTTCTTCATGTCTAGTTTTGTATACTTGAGAACAAAAAGAACTTTGGATATTATAAAACCTCTTTGTTTTACCTTTCACTAAGAACCAAACACACAATAAATCCATGAAATTTTACCAACAAAAGAAATTATCCTACTTAAATCAGGAACCAGTTTAAGACACAACAACCCAACTTAATAGCTTAAGAATCATCACTTTAAGAGCTCTTTATTGCACTGATAGTTTATTAACATTGTATCGGTAATATTGGGACAAAACTACTTTACTTGCGACAATAAATCCAAAAATAAGGATTGGCTATGGGTTCGCCACTCTCGGGTCTAATGGCAGACATCTATATGAACCATTTCGAAAACAAGTACCTCCTATCAAACCTAAATAAAATGCAGAACCAAATAATATATTATGCAAGATATGTTGATGACACATTTATAATTTTCAATAGTACCGGTACTAGTAGACAGATAGAACATCTAACAAACTATATGAACAATAATAACAGTTATATGAAATTCACATGGGAAAAAGAAATGGATGCAAAACTAAATTTCCAGGACCTAACTGTAATAAGGCAAAAAAAAAAAAAAAAAATTTTCAGGAAACCCACAACCACAGACATCACTATACATTCCACATCGCACCACCCCACCTCAAACAGCCGCCTAAAACAGTATGTTACATAGGCTCATTACAGTACCACACGGGCAGGAAGTTTACTCAGAGGAGCTAAATCTAAATACTATTAAATATATTGCCACAGCCAATGGTTATAAGGTATCTATGATAAACACCTTATTAAATAAAAAACCTTTAGAATCTCGTGAAAAAACCCCCTACATAGCCTGTGAGTACGGAAACGTACTACCGAATATTGTCTCAAATGTTTTTAAAACATCCAAAAACTTCTTATTCAAAAACCAAATAAAGATTTAAAATATAAAACTGGGATTTACAAGCTAATTTGCCATGAATGTAATTCGTTCTACATAGGGCAAATAGGAAGAGCGACTCATCAGAGGTTCAAAGAACATCTGGCCAAAAAGAACATATATGACAATGAATCGAATTATGCATGCCACCTGAGAGTCGAAAACCATGGCTAATACTGACTTTGAAACCAATTTGATACCATTGCATACATGCAAAAAAGGCAAAATTATGGATACTATCGAGGAATACGAAATATAAAAAGCGTTTAAAAACAATGAAAACCAACTCATGAACGACAATCTGCATTTCTCCTTGAACACGCTGTATATATGTCACGACTATCAGTATACAAGATATTGGGTTTGCTAACAAATGTCATCGCGTGGTTACTTAACCTTGTAACGACAGTTGTTAACTTTTAAATTTAGTTTCGAAGTATTGCTTATCGAATGTAGAGATCAATTTGGAGTTTTAATTAAATGATGGTTCGTAAGCCTGGGTAGCAATGTTGAAGAAATGTGTTGATAACTTACTTAGCTGCTGTAGATTAATACTTAGCTAGCTATTGACATTTGTGTTAAACCTGAATTAGGTGGTTGAGATGTTACTTCTTGCTTCGGTACTTTACAGTGTTTGAAGTTCTGCTGGTGTGTGTAGTGTTGAATTGCTTTTTGTAAAATTTTGGAGTAAATTTGTATGCTTCTCACTGCTTTGGTAGCTAGGATAAAAATGACCATACCCATGATGCCTTTGATCCCATTGTTGCTCAATAATAGTTCTTCTTCTCCCATAGAAGTTGTATAATTTCTGGCTGGTTTCTATATCCAGATCTTAGTCATTTACGGTTTTACAATTTTTATTCACAATGTTTTAAAAACACTGATGATATGAGATGAGTGATACGATGAATGACAGATACATATTTAAAATGGGGAATGAGATGAATTTTCAGATATTCTATGTTCGTATATTTCGTTCCGTTTCATAAGGAAGTGTCAAGAGCTAAAGCCAAGTACCCGATTGTGGGTAGGCCTATTACAGATTGAGTTTTCATTTTAATACATTTCTGAACTTTTAATATATTTTTTCTTTGAAGCATTAAAATAGTAGCCTACCATAAAAAGTAATAACAATAGAAATACATATGTTTAACGATGATAACCCATTTTTAACCTTCATTGGTTTCAAAGTTTAAGAGATTGAAAAAAACATTTTACAAATTATTTCTACACCTCTCTCCTAATATCTTTATAGATGGTGACCCTTTTTTGGAAAGGCAGTAGTGCGGCATTGAATTAAGAGTTTAAATGCTTAGACTTTGTTATTTGTCTTTTATTATATTTGTGTTTTAGTAGGTAGTTTTATTCGTAGGCCTACTGCAAATATATAAATTTTATGTTTTGGTTCATGTTATTTTTTAATAATTTGTATACGGTATAAGTTATATACTATGCAATATGTATATATGTATATATGCATATGTATATACTATGCATATGCTAATATGTAGAATAGCTATATCAATAAATGTGTTTCATTTTATTTTTGTAGTTTTATTCACCGAACTTGTGGTTGGGGCTTCAGTGTTTCTTATTGGTTAATATGTATATAGCTTATCAAAAATATGAAACCAGCTCTGACATTATGGGCAATAATACAATGGCAACATTTTTAGTGCATAAGTTGAATATGTAATCAGGTGGTAATCTTTTGGCCGGAGATGAAGTGAGGGAGAGTACATCAAAGGAAGGAGCACCATGCTAGCCGGGGACCAGGAAGTTTATTTAAGGTGAGAGTAACCTTGTGAATTTTTGGGGAATGAGATAGCCTAATAATCGTAAACTGGATTCTTTGTGTTTTACAGTCAAATTGGGGATATGTTCAATATTGTTTGAGAAATATAATTGGGTCTGTAAGAGTAGTTTCTTGAATTCAGCTTTGCTTGTGAGTTGGATATATATAAAGAATTAGTTTAAGAGTTAGCCATATGTTTTAGCATCAATGATACCGGTACTGTAGTGTTAAATATATAGCCCATATATGATATATGCACATAAAGTAAATATAATTTAATGTTTCTTTTTTTTCAAATCCTCTCACACACTAGATAATAGTTAGCCTAGTGGGTTGTATTAAGAATATTCATTGAGCCCCGTAACAAATGGTAAGTTATGTCTTGAAATTATACTGGCCATTTAAATATTTTGTTACTATTTATAGTTCAGAATCTTTATAACTTTAATGAAAATTTAGTGTTTTGTGACACAATTAGAATTAAAGTAAGCTTACTCTTTCTAATGGAACCAGTGAGGCATAAAAACTTTGTAAAATATGATGCTTATTTTTTAACATGCCATTAATTAAGTTAATTTTTAAGGTAGTATTTTTATTTTACAATTAGTTCCATTAAATTTGGATGAATTATTTTTGAGGAGGTGTATTTTAAATTTTACCCCCGACTTGTAATGCAATTTAGGCTGATTTTATGATTGGATAATAGATTTAATAGACAGGAGTTGATAACTCTGTTATTGTAAAAATATAAATGCACAAAAGTAGTAGTAGTAGGCTACTTAATGAATAGCTTAAAATTTAAAGATATTTGGTCATGCTTAGGCATAATAAAAAAATATTTTAGGACACCACAAAGGATGTTATATTCCTTGAAAACATATATAGCCTAGGCTAGTCTGCTAGGACTTTTAGTAGGAACGCTAAGGAGGACTTTCAACAATAAAGAATTTATTTCGGCGCAAGTTTATTATTCGACCATAGGCTAACCTATGGCAACAGAAATGCAAGAATAATAAAAGGTTCTAACCTACAGTAAGTTATTTAGTCACAGTATGTTTACCTGTATTCAATAGTAGAATGTAAAACAACGTCCTTGTCTACAAAAATATTAGGCTAGGGTCGAATAGTAAACTTACGCCTTTATTTCCTGTGTACCTAATATCAGCACTAACATAATGCATACATGAAAAACTAAAAATATATCTTGAAAATAACCTAATTTTTTACTGTAAAAACATAGACAACCTATGGAGTGATTCATTGGTTTCATAATTATTATTTATTACTTCAACATTTTTATTTTAAAAGTTAAGCTTTGGTAATAGCCTAACAAAAATCTCAAGCAAATTAGGCCTAGCTTTCAGAAAAATTAAAGTTGTAAAATAGGCTAGAAAAGGCCTATTAATATTATTTTCAACTGTATAGATAACCATGTAATAATTCTAATTATTGTAAAAGTTAAACTACTCTACTGGTCTAGTAATCTGAGGGGAGGATTATAGCCTAGGACTAGGACCTTGGTGATAGGCATTGTAACGAAGTTAAATTAAATACAACACAAAAGAATGGCTAACATAAATGTTTAAATTAATAAATACAATAATTATTACCTTCTTCTTCATCTTTGATCTGTTGCAAGTTTAAATGTAATTACTAGCTTCAAATCAAAATGTGAATACAAATCATAACCTAAATGAAGTACAGCTAGTTCAAATCAGATCCAAATCAAACATAACCTAACGAACCTTGTGATTGTAATCAAACTAATCAAATAATAATAACGTCACTAGCTCTCCTCTCCTCTGCTTTCATGATATAAATTTATTCAAGCTGTAAAAGTCGTGAGACTTCCCTTAAAAAATACTGTACAAAGAATAATAGTTTTTACAACTAAAACTATAATGAAAAATACAATTATTTAAGTACTGTATGTGTGGAATTCAACAGTATATTTTATATTCAAGAATGCGAACTTTTCAGACTTCAGTATACTCCAAGACTACACACTATAATACACAGATGATAAGCACTAGCAGAAATAATAATACCAAGAGGACAATACCAAAACCAAACCAAAAATTGCTTTATGTAATTTAAAACGGCTTTATATTGCGCAACTGGGACGTTCTTGGCGGTAGAAACTTATGCTAACCTGTACAGTTTTAAAAATCCTACTTTTGGTGGTTTTGAAATTTTTTCCGCCATCTTGGTTCCGCCATATTGGATTTAACTTTATTATTTTAAATGAGATGATGGTCATATGACACATCACCTCAATGTGAAATTTCAAAAGAAAAACAAAGGCGCAAACCGTTTTTTGATAGATGCCTTCGTTGTAGAGTTATTAGCATTCAAAGTTGCAGTTTTGGGAAAATTGTGTTCACAATAAAATTACGTAGAACGCACTGCACTATCCATTTTTACATTTTTTATTCATGAAGTATCTAAAAAAACTAAATTTAAATGGTGGTTAGATATGATAATAATAAGTATAACAATAAATGGACATAGCAACAACTAAAAATAAGTGGCTATTTCATGAACCATACATCAGCTGTAGGTGCTAAATTCAGCTAATAGGTATCTAAAAGATCAGCTGCGACAATTTGTTAAAAATTTATTTCATGTTCTGTTTGCAAGATCAGCTGATAAATTCAGCTAATAGGTATCTAAAAGATCAGCTGCGACAATTTGTTAAAAATGTATTTCATATTCTGTTTGTAAGATCAGCTGTTAATTTACAACAATTAACTTTCTTTCATGTACTAACAGTACAATTTATACTACTACTTGATTTGATATTGCTAGTAAAAATAAAGTTTTAGGCCAAGTTGTTCATTATTTAAAGCATTTTTATTAGTGCCTTCTGCTTATTCCGTTCATTGAATTACAAAAATTCAAATTGGAATGCCTCCTTTTAGTGAAACTGAAAGAATAACGCTGCTGATGATGCATGGGTATGGTGATAGAGTACGGCCCTTACAAGAGGTATGTGATTTATTTAATAATACATTTCTAAACCGAGAACCGATTTCTAAATCCACTGTGAGTAAGACAGTACGACGATTTGAAGAAACCGGTGCTGTAAATAATCGACCTCGCACCAGTAGGCCACGAACTGTTACAACTGATGCAAATTCTTTAGATGTAATGCAGTATTTTGTTGACGACCAGCATTCATCAATTAGACAAGTCGTTGACCAACATGTCATAAGTTATTCTTCAATCCAAAAAATTCTCAAGACAAATAAATTTCACCCTTATAAGCTACACTTGGTGCAAGAACTTTCGGAAGACGATTTTGACCGCAGAGTAGAGTACTGTGATACAGTAATGCAAAAATTAGACATTGACAATAATTTTTCTAATTTAATAGTATTTTCTGATGAGGCAACGTTCCTGTTAAATGGTGAAGTGAATAAGCAAAACTGTAGATATTGGAGCACAAATAATCCCAGATGGATGATGGAAGCTCATACGCAACATCCACAGAAAGTAAATGTTTGGGCGGGAATCGTTGGTCATTGTATTGTAGGACCTTTTATTTTAAATGGAAATTTAACAGGAGAAACTTACTGCGACTTGTTAGTGAGTAGGATTATACCAAATATCCGGGAAACTCTTGGACAAGATTTGGATAACTTATGGTTTCAACAAGACGGGGCACCACCTCACTATTATCTAAGGGCGCGGCAAATTTTAAATGAACATTTTCCAAATCGCTGGATAGGTCGTAGAGGAGAAATAGAATGGCCTGCGAGGTCACCAGACCTCTCTCCTCTTGATTACTATTTTTGGGGGTACCTTAAACAAAAAGTTTACCAGACAAAGCCTGCAGATATTAACGAATTGAAGAGAAGAATAATTGATGAATCTGCTCGTGTACCACCAGACATGATACAAAAAGTTACAAACGAATATTATTCCAGGTTAGCACACTGCCAAGCTATAGAAGGGAAGCATTTTGAACATTTACTTTAGAAAGGTATTCTGTAAAAATTAGTTAAATACTTTATTTAAATTTAGTTTTTTAGATACTTCATGAATAAAAAATGTAAAAATGGATACTTCATGAATAAAAAATGTAAAAATGGATAGTGCAGTGCGTTCTACCTAATTTTATTGTGAACACAATTTTCCCAAAACTGCAACTTTGAATGCTAATAACTCTACAACGAAGGCATCTATCAAAAAACGGTTTGCGCCATTGTTTTTCTTTTGAAATTTTACATTGAGGTGATGTGTCACATGACCATCATCTCATTTAAAATAATAAAGTTAAATCCAATATGGCGGAACCAAGATGGCGGACAAAAATTTCAAAACCACCAAAAAGTAGGATTTTTAAAACTGTACAGGTTAGCATGAGTTTCTACCGCCAAGAACGCCCCAGTTGCGCAATATAAAGCCGTTTCCATTCTTAAAAATCACCCTGTAGAGAATCTGTAGCCATGTTTTATTGCACGGTCGTGATATGTTTTAGCAACACTGCCAGATTTGTTTGTAGTAGACACAGTGAAGCAGTTGACACATCACACAGGTTCCAGATAAATAGAAAACATTGAGTTAAATGGGATAATACATAGTGGAGCCTTGCACCTCACACATGACACATATAATGTCATATAACCTTTGATTATGGACAAGTATAATCAAAGATAGAACAATCCGAGTTTGAAGCAGGATCTGTGCGCTGCTCTCTGATTGGTTCTTGTAATTTTTCCCTTCCCCCACTCACCTTTAAACAGAGCGGTTGTATTCGAATCGTTTATTGAGAAGTGTATTAATTTAACTATACAGATTATAATTAAATTTGGATAACATCTAAGTAGTGCATTTATTTACTTGTATTTTGTAATAATGGGTCCGTTGAATAAAAAATAAGCAAAAGCTATAACTTAAATTTTAAGTCATTACTTAAAATAGTGTGAATAAAAATTAGCAATAGCTAGTACTAAAAGCTTTGCCTAATAATTTTCCTAGCTAAAGCTTAAAATAAAGTGAATAAAATGTAGCTAAAGCTAAAAATATTTAATGCAAGCTTGAATAAATTTCAGTATACCCTCCTGGTGACTTAAAGTTGTTACATTGATATTTAAATGGATGCATTTATGCCAATTCGAGCAAAAAAACAATACATTATAGAATAACTTATGTGAGGTCTTACTAAAACTAAAAACTATAAGAATAAATATCCAAATTGGGAAGAATTAACACACATAGGCCTAAATTGGTTCTATTTTTTTAATTTAAAGTTACTTTGTTATTTATTTATTATACAGAAATGAAAATTCGCCCGAGTTCATTTCTACAATTGGAACTGCATTGTAGTGTTGTGGATGACTTAGAACCTTTTAAGTATATAAGGCTTTTATTAACTTTAAACTATACCTACAGAAACTGATCTTCAGAATAAAATAGGCCTACATATTATAATGAAATCTAACAAACTATAAACAGTCATTGGTTGCTATGGCAACCAATCATGTGTGCAATAATTATTATTTCTATAACATTCATCACATTCTCCCCTCCCAAAAGAAAGTTATTCACAAAACATAGTCCCCTAAATATTTTGGAAGTTTTCTGGTTCTTTTGAAGTTTTCATTTTCTGATTCAATTTGATGTTGGTTTTGTGAGTTTATAGAACTCTGACTTTCTCTTGAAGGTGGATAATTTTCTTGAAATCTTAAAAACGTTGAGGGTGAATCAGAGGTAGTTGTAGGGATTGTCATGGAGTGAGGTAGTGTAGTATCTTGTGAGCTAGGCGTTGATTCTTCATTTTGAACTAAGTTACCTCTTGGAGCAATTTGTCTCAAGGACACGCTAGTTTCAGTGCCATCTTTTCTTTTGATCCATGCGTAATCAGGGTTTGCTTGGAGTAACTCTGCTTCTTCAAAGAGATCATCGTATTTACTCAATCTTGAGTTGTTCTTAACAAGAACTGGACCAGGGTTCAAAAGCCATTCAGTAGTGTAGTTCCATTTGCTGATCTCCGGTGATAAGAAAAGAACCTTTCATGAGGGGTGCAATTAGTGGCGGTAAACAAAAGTGACCTAATGGCATGTAAAGCTTCGTCTAATACTGTTTCCCATTTCGTAACTGGTAGGTCTCTACTTTTAAGGGTTAGGTTGATGGTCCTCCAGAAAATGCCATTGTACCGTTCCACTTGTCCATTCCCTCTCGGGTTGTATGGAGTTGAGCGACTAGTAGCGACACCAAGAGAATTGAGGAAAGATGTGATATCATAAGACATAAATGAAGAGCCTCGATCTGAGTGTATGAAAGCAGGTAATCCAGTTAAAAAGAATAGTTTGGTCAAACAGTTAATGACAGTAGCTGAACTTATATCCTGGCAAGGAAAGACAAAGGGAAATCTTGAAAATTCATCGATGATCGTTAAGATATATCTATTTTTAGTTTTAGTGGGGAGCGGTCCTTTAAAGTCTATGTTTAACCTTTCCATAGGTGCCGTAGCTTTGATAAGCTGACCTTGGTATTAACAGAATCTAGGTTTTACCAATGAGCATATACCACACCGGGATGCCATTTCTTTTATGTCTTCAACTGAATAAGGCAAGTTTTTTGACCTTATCCAGTGGAGCATTCTGGTTATTCCAGGGTGGCAGAGAGCCTGGTGAATTTCAAAGAGCTTGTTGCGACTATCCACAGCTCCACAAACTCGAGATAAAGTATCAGCCTTGATATTTTCTATTCCTGGTCTATATATGATATCAAAATCGTACGGAGCTAGTTCGATTCTCCATCTCGCAACCTTATCATTTTTTATCTTACTAGATAGTCGTTTGTTGAAGATATAAGAAAGCGCCTGTTGATCTGTGATCAACTTAAATGATTTCCCTATTAAAAACATTTTCCACTTCCTAAGCGACTCCATTATGGCTGAAGCCTCCTTTTCTATAGCAGAATGGGACTTCTCTGCTTTTGAAAGAGTACGGGAGAAAAACGCTACTGGTCTATTATCTTGACTTAATATAGCAGACAGGGCAAAGTTTGAAGCATCGGTTTCGACGGTCAGGGAGCGATCACCCGATATAGTAGTGAATGTAGCATTTGCTATATGTCTTTCTTTAAATTTTCAAAATCGTTTAACGCTTTCTGAGATAGTGGAAAAGATTTACTATTGATTAGATTTTGAATTTTACATGAAAACCTGGAATCCATTTTGCATAGTAGGCAAAGAAACCCATAACCCATTTTAATGATTTAGAGCTTACAGGGGGTGACAGTTCAAGCAATGGTTTCAAACGATCAGGATCAGGCTTAATTACTTGATGACTTACCAAATGTCCAAGAAGTTTTATAATTTTCCTCGAATATATACTTTTCTTGTGGTTTATAACTAGCCCATATTTTTGTACACAGGAAAGAAACTTTGACAGATTTTGGTCATGATCTGAAACTGATGTTCCGCACACAGTAATATCATCAAGGTAAGCTATGACTCCGTTAAGTCCTTCATCATGGATTATTTTGTCCATCACTCTTTGGAAACAAGCCACTCCATTAGTAACGCCAAAAGGAATTCTAGTAAATTCATATAATTTACCACAAGCTTCAAAAGCCGTAAAGTGCCTCTCCTCTGGTAATATAGGGATTTGGTGATAAGCATTTTTCAAATCAATAGAAATAAATACTGTATAATTAGCAACCTTTCTTACTACACTATCTACATCTGGTAAAGGATATGCATCAAGCAAAGTATACTTATTTATAGTTTGAGAATAATCAATAACTAGCCTGCTTTTACAATTACCGTTTCTAGTCACTAGTACTTGTGCACGCCATGGAGATATACTGTCTGTTATAATTTCTTCTGACAGCAGTTTAGAAATTTCTAATTTGATGAACTGGGTGTCTTCTTCAGAATACTGCCTGGATCTAGTAGCTATAGGTTTACAGTCTGGGGATAGATTGCCAAACAACTTATGAGGCTGCACAAGAGCTGGAGCTGCATTGCAAATTTGAAGAGTGTCACGCTTGCCACCAAATGACATATCGATCTCAGTATGCAATTTCATTACGTCATGTCCTATGAGAACATCAGCACACAACTCATTAAGAACAGAAAGTTTAAGGTTCGGATAATCATGTTTAGCCAGTCTAAGATCAGCTAGTATATAGCCCTCAAGCTGAGAAGTCAAGGATGTTGAGGCCATTGATACACGGCCTATTTCTGGATATATTTTAACATTATGAATTTTAGCAAAATTCTTATTTATATAACTACAAGAACTTCCCGTATCTATCAGGCATGTAGCAGGAATATTATTAATATAGCCTTTAACTAAAGCTTTAGCTAGTGGTAAGCCGTCAATTGAGGCTATTATCGAAGACGCTATCTTTTTGTTTATAGTATCTTGAATAGACTTATTTGTGCTAGATTTACACACCTGGGCATAGTGGCCTATCTTATTACACTTACTGCAAACAGCTTCTCTAGCTGGGCACTTGACTCTAGGATGCTTGTTATATCCACAGAAGTAACATTTATTCAAATATTTAGGAATAGAAGCAGTTAATCATTCATTAGAAGTCTGTGAACCATTTATTTGGCTTGATTCTAGTATAGGAGTAGGACCGACTTTTAATGCAGTACCTATTAGGTTTATAGTTATTAGAATTACTTATGTCTGTTAACGTAGAGCTAGCTGTACTGTAAGTTGGACACTGAATATACTGTCCTGATTGAAAAGAGGCAGTTTCTAGAGATTCTGCTTGTTTAATAGCATCCTCTAATGTAGTAATATTACTCTCCAATATACGCTGTCGAATGTGTGGAGATAAAAGTCCAATGATAAAAGCATCACGGACACCCTGTGTTCCGCAATGGTGACACTTTTAAATTCACAATCTTTACTCATTAATCGCAGAGTCTGTACATATTGTAAGATTGACTCACCTGTATGTTGCTTTCGAGTAGATAGTTGGTACCTGGAAAATATTTCATTTTTCTTTTAAATTCTATTTAGAATTGATACAGCTTCTACAAAAGTATTACATTCACTTATAAATTCATATATTTCATGTGATAAAAAGTTTATTAGTATCTTGAATTTATCACAGTCATTCGTATATTCTATTGCCTGAAGAAAATTTGTAAAAGTACATAACCAATGATCCCATTCTTTAGAGGCTGTGGCTGAATATGGATTTACATCAAATCTGGATGGTTTTAGATATTTCTCCATTAGTTTAAAGTTAATAAAATTGTAGTGTTGTAGATGAATAAAAGACTTAGAACCTTTTAAGTATATAAGGCTTTTATTAACTTTAAACTATACCTACAGAAACTGATCTTCAGAATAAAATAGGCCTACATATTATAATGAAATCTAACAAACTATAAACAGTCATGATTTTTGTTTCTCTGCCTTCCTTCTTTAACAAGTCTTCCATTTTTGTTTGTTGAGGAATTTATGATGATATAATTCCTGATTGTTCATTAGAGTTCATCATAGTTTGCTTTATGTTGAAGCTCTGACAGGTTAGGTTTATAATAGGCAGAGATAATAATAGCAAGAGTTTATATTATTTTTATCTGGGTTTAGTTAAGGGTAGGCCTACATCATCAAATCCAACTTGAGATTTTGTCCAAAAATGCAAATTCATTTGAAATATTTAATTATTTAATACTTAATAGGCCTAATAAAAATGTAAGTAAAACCAATAAATAAATAAAAAAACATTTCTTTTTTATTTAAACTTTCATTTGTTGTGATATTTTCTTAATCGGAAGAGCTATAAATTTTGCAACAGCTGTTTTAAATTGTTTCAAACAACATAATTATGACAGATTTTAAGCTTTGGCTAAAATTTTCTAGCATTTGATAACTAGCCTTAGCTAAAGGTTATTCACCTCACTTTAACCAAGTGCTAAGACTAAAAGCTTTGACTTATTTTTTATTCAACAGACCCATTGAGTGACAAAAAGGAAGAATTGATTATGTCAATTAAATCAAAATCTGTAATTTGGAATAAATGGTACCATCACAATAGGTGCATTCTTGCCAAGGAATGGAAGGGTGTACCTAACTAAAGAAGTTGGAGTTACAGATGCGGTTATTATCTGTTTATTTCATGTTAATTATTTTATTATCTGTTTATTATTAAAAAAGAGTATACTTCTGCCCTGAATTTTCTATACTGGCAGACAATGTTTTATTACTCATGCATATTACTATTTAAACAGCTATAGAATTTAACCCATTTGAGTAAAGTAGGAAAAAATATATATGCTACTACTATAAATAAAATATTTTGTTCAAAAAAGTTCAGGATATTGTAGTTGAAAAAGCTCGTAAAACACAAAATTTATTTTCAAAAAGTAATAAAATGAAGCTTAATGTATACTAATTATGTACAAATATATAATACACAAATTATATATTTACTAAGTAGGCTATTGAAAATAAAAACAAAATGATACTTTATCTTCACTGCTACTATCACGTATCATTTCAATTAAGAATGTTTATAGCAACGAGACAAAAGTGTGTTCGCTGCTTCACTGTGCGAGGGTCTGTTCTATGTGTGATGTGTCAGCTGCTGCACTGTGTATTAACCTTTATATGAATGAAAGTAAGAAGTGTACCAACATAATATTCTATATATTATTTAATATTTTTAAACATTACAGCATCAGCTTAAGACCATTGTTAGAAAACTAAGAAGTGTTACCACTTTATCTATGTTTACAATCTGAGACTAGAGACTGTAAGTCAGAACTTCAGGCTATTTTTTTATGGGATTGCAATTCTGTTATACAAAACAACTAAATTGGTGTTACCAAATTAAGCTTATTTATTCACGACCAATGTCTATGTTTTTTCACTTGTAATTTAATTAAATATTCCTTGCTGAGGACGTGTGTAAGCGGAAAAAATACAAAATAAATAAAATATTAATACAATTTAGCCTTTTTTTGCTAAGGGCGTAATAGTCAATTTGACAACATTAGTCAATTTATTCTACTATTTTATAACATTCAATATTCTTTTATACATACGATTGATAGTGATGACCGAAGGTACTTGGTAGAATTCCATAATAATTAAAAGACAAACACAATTTTTTGTAATTTCTACGAGATTTAATG
>JAGFPH010001530.1:35392-57708 GCA_018207615.1 Philaenus spumarius | reverse complement strand
ACTCCTTGCACTTAAAAGGCCTTTCTCCTGTATGTGTTCTCATGTGCCGTTTAAGGTCACCCAATTGAGCACAAGTATATAAACACTGCTTACACTTAAAAGGTCTTTCTCCAGTATGTTTGCTCATGTGTTGTTTAAGGTTACCCAATTGAGCACAAGTATATACACACTCCTTACACTTAAAAGTTCTTACTGTATTATACTGTTTGCCTTTAGGAACATTTACATTAAAACTTGATGTCTTCAAATCTGGAAAATAAATAGTTAATAGTTAAATAATAATCTGATTTAATAAATAGTTTATTATATTTATTTTATTAACTTGAGAGAAATGATTAGTTATTTAAATATTTTAAATGTAGAGTTTATGAGGTAAATTTAAGTAATTAGGTCAGATTACAATCTCACAATATAAAAGACAGTTTTTAGTAATGTGTTGCACATCTCTATTCATGTTTCTTAAGGTACTATAGGTAAGTAGGCTTCTATAAATACTATAGTTAACCCTTTAAGGACTAAGAAGTGATACAATTTGAAATAAACGGTATCAGGAAACTGACACATACTTTCTCCCTCATTATAGAAACTTAATAAAAAAATACTATTACCAATTTATTGTGATTTTTTTATTTTTAACAGTCATTTTCCCATAAAAATCCATAAAATAATGGAAAAATCAACTTTTCTCAAAAACGGCTCGAACGATTTTGATTAAAATTTTACAGTTTATAGTACTTTAGGTCCCTAATAAACTGTAAAATTTTAAACAAAATCGTTAGAGCCGTTTTTGAGAAAAGTTAATTTTTCCGATATTTTATGGGTTTTTATGGGAAAATTACCCTTAAAAATAAAAAATTCACAAAAATGAAAAAAACGCCTGGAGATACCGTGGATTAGTACCTCCATACCAAATTTCATCAAAATCGGACGACTGGTTTAGGCTCTAGGTCTGATAACATCCACACAGACACACAGACACACATACAGACACACACACAGACATCACTCCGAAAACCACTTTTTTAGGTTCAGGGGGACCCAAAACGGATATTTCCACCAAAAACTCAAACTCGAAAATTTTGACGAATACAATACTTTCTCCATATACTATGGTATAGGGGGAGAAAGTAAAAACTATATGTTTCTTTATTTTTGTGATTAACTAAGGTTGATTAGTAAAAAACATTTTTTTTTTAGTAAATAAATAAATATATATATATATATATACACATTAGTAAAATTATGCAAAACAGCCCCAGCAGGAGACCAGATATCTAGTCATATCCCGTCAGCTTGGAAGCGAGCCAACCACCGTTTGCTTTACTTCCGCCCTCCTACCCTCAAACCACAGATATGATTAGATATCTGGTCTCCCTAGCCTAAATTCGAACTCAGCATTTTCTGATCAGGAAGACCCAACGTTATCCACTAGGCTACGGCTTGATTAAAGAAAACTGACAAATTAACAAAACTTCAGTTACTTTACTGTCGGTATAAATATTACGTGTAAAGTAAAAGTAAAGTAAAGTAAAAGATAGTTTATCAGCACCATCTAGGAGTGGTTATAGGAAGTTTGATTGGTTGCTCTGTATAATATGTATACGCGAGAGGTTTATAATAATAATTTAGATCAGTTCTTATTAAGTTAAGTAATTAATTTAAAACAATATGCTACCCTTTTAATAAAAATACTGACAAATGAAAGACTAGAACATGTTTTAAAAAAATGGGGAAATCACACCATATAAATTGCCAATTGGAAGTCCTGCTTTCTGGTGCATTTGTTGAAACTAGGTGTAGATCTGATGTTTTACAGAACTGCAATGGTACTCTAAAGTACCCTCCAGGCCTCAATTTGTAGATAAAGGCACTGCTACCTTTTATAAAGACAGTTGAATTGGGTGGTACTTAAAAGTACCGTCAGTCCTCAAAGGGTTAAATTAGGATCAGGTCCTTTTGCCACAAATGGAAAATTAGTGTTATGAAGTTTTATTGAGGAAAGGATTAAATGTATTTAAGTGAATTCCTAGTTTGATGTCTCATAAAAAGATGTAACTCAGCTTTCACAAATGCAGTAGCTTTTTTCTTTTGAAGGGGAAAACTTAAACGCCTGATCCATCTAGAGGTCAGTGGCTATGTTGATTATGTAAATCTAAAGTATAAAATCTTAGAGAAATACATTTTGAAGTTAAATGTAGACAACCAGAAAAACAACAAACTGTAAAAGATAATAAGAAAACAACTTTCAAAAGAAAAACAATTAATTCATGTGGCGGTTGCATGGGGATAAAAATAAAGGAAAAGTTCCTAAACACATATAATCAGAAACACTAATTTTACCAGTTATTCGCTGTTTTGTTTTTTACTAAATAATTTATATTTCTAGCGCCACAAGAATGACACAGTCGTTCATACATATTCTTATTTTACTGTTCAAGATTATGTCTCTTTCTTTAGATTCATTTTTGATTAATACAAGTTCTTCAACAAAATAAAAGGAGCATTATTTTTACTTATTAAAAGTATGAATGGAGAAATGTCTTTTAGTATAATACATCTTATTACTAGGAATGTACTTGCAGTAAATGTTACAAGGAAAATAATGTAAACACAAATTTACTATGGCTTGACATAAATAGTATAATTAACAGAAGTCAATACACCGGACATGGGTTGCATTTAAATACTAAAGAAAAACAGGTGATTTGTGGTGCATTGAGAGAAGCTTTGAACACATTTTCCTTTATGGACAGTAGTGATACATCGTTTATAATGATTGATGAGACATTTTGCAGTTCTCATGTAGACACCAACGACAGGGAAATTAGTCTTAACTTTCCTAGTCCAGATAAACTCTTACACGTCACAACTAGGAAAAAAGGAGGTTAACCACATCAGGGAACGAAAATCACTTGGAAAACACTTCACTCCCAACAGCTACTTCTGAACTGCAGTTAGTGAATTCACAATCAATAAGTGACAATGAAAAAACTACGCAATTATTTTAAGAGATGTAGTTTCGTAAATGTTAGTGATGCTAAGGTTATGGGGCAGAGAATGTATGCAAGGTTACATCAAATGGTTGCCAAGAGGTATGGACACTTTTCAAAATTATACATCAAAATGCAAAGTTGGCCACTAATAAGATTTTTGATTTAAATTGTTTATGTGCCGAAATTAATCCTAATGTAATTAATTACAGAGCTTGGATTCAATAAACATAATATTGATTACTGCATTTGTTTTTATTATTTCTGCTAAGATGCTTGAAACATTTGTCTTCTTGCTTATCCGCCTTTCTTAGCTTTGTCTTTTTTTCGCTTGACGCGTTTCGGGTAGACCCCATCTTCAGAAGCTTTGTTTGCTACTGTCTATGCTCTACCATTGTCTCCTATTTACTTGTTCTCCCCCCCCCCTTTCAACCTGTTTACTGCCTGTTCTCTATTGTTTGTAAACAAGTAAACAACTATTCATTTTAGATCATTGACCTACGTCCTATATTTCTAGAATCTTTATTTTTATGTTAATCTTATTTTTTCAAACATAATGTTAGATTGTGTGTTAATTTGCTCATTTATTATTTTTTGGTCTTTTAACTTTAGTTTAAATATTTCCATGTTTTCTATTATATTAAGCCTTGTTCCTTTATTTATTGGGTGTATTAATTTCATAGATGTTTGCATATCCCTAGGTTTGTGGTCCTCGTTAATTAAATGATTCGCAAAATTTGAATCTTTTTTATTATATTTAAATGATCTTATATGTTCTTTATATCTAGTTTTTAATTTCCGTCCAGTTTGACCAATATATTTAGCTTCGCATTCGCATTCTAATAGGTATACTTCACTTTTGTTGAATTTGTCTCCTTTTTCTATATTATTATTTAATTTGTATTTTATTGTATTATTCGTTTTCATTGCTATATTTACTCCATATTGTTTAAAAAATCTTTAAATATTTAATATTGATTGTTCTAAATATGGAAGGGTATAATTTATTAAGTCAGTTTCCTAGAATGTCTTATAAAGGTGGGGGATAATAATTTTTTGCAAAGAAGGAAGTACATTTTGATAGTTTTAAGATTGATGTGAATCTTTCTGCAGGAAAGGATTTTGAGGTAACGGGTTAAATATAGTTAGGGAAGAAGTGGTCCTAATAGGGTTATATAGAGTTCCAAGTGAAGCCATCAATTTGTTTCTTGATCATCTTGATTTACTGTTGCAAAAATAATGTTTTAAAAGTTTTAAATTTATTCATTATATTATATTATAATGCCTCCAGAACTGTGGTCTATGTGTGTGTTTGTGACTTGAAAATGGAGTTTTGATTCCGAAACCGGTAGTTCAAACGAAAAGAAAAAGGACAAATAAAGGACTGTAAACGGACATTAAGGTACTGTCAGCGAGCCACGAGATGGTCCCTGGAGCTGGCCGTATACAGCCATGTCCTCACGCGGTATCGAGTGTTTAGCAGGCGCAAAGGCGAGTAACGGGGACTATTTAATAGACTGACGCGATAGCGGAAAATATAACGTCATATAGCTTAGTATTGATATTGATCATGTAGGCTTATGTTAAAATGGATTTTTGTAATTAAAACAACCGGTTTTTTTCAAATTAATTCTATTGACTAAATTCTCAACAAAATCAGCACAAATAGTAATCAGTAATGAAAAATGTGTACCTAGTAGCCTACAGGCGCTTTAAATATCACACTACATATAAATAAATTGAGTAAATTAAGTTTAAAAAATATGCAGCAAGTACAGAATGTTCTAAAAATCAAAAAGCTATAAAGTAGGACCTACAATAATATTAATCAAATTTAAGTTACTGTAAAATATTTTGTATGAATGTAAGTTTATATAGGAAGTTTACTTCTAACAGGAAGTACGATTGCTAGACGAGGTACACAACAAAATGCTACTAACAGCCAGGGCTCTATACAGCGAACGGAAGCTTGATATGACTTAAGTTATAAAAATAGACAAAACCAGACAAAGGCAGAGGAAGTATCAGACTGCCTGTATCACCACTAGCATTTCAAAGATCAAGAAAAATAAAAACACTGCTGAAGTGGGTAATACCACCAGTTCTTTAAATAAATATAGGCTAGAGAGATTTTTCTTGCTCGAGTTGCTTTAGTTTGATTCAATCCTTTGTGTGTCTCGGTTGTTAACTAGTACTACTGTAAAAGTATTTTAATTGTTAAACCGTTGTTATCACATTTTCACCCCGTAGCAGCAGGCGACAAAATGCAAATCTAGTTTACTTTTTCTATATATCTTGTAAGAAATAAATGTAAAAAATTTCAGCATTCTAGCTTTAAGGAAAGTATAACAATTAATATTTATTGTTTTAGGGGTTGTTTTAACCCTTAAATCAAAATTTATTATAACCTATGTTACTCAAAGATAGTGTAACTTTATATTAGTAAAACTATTTTTTTAATCGGTTCAGTAATTCCAGAGATTACCCCCCCCCCTACATATTATAAACAAATAAACAAAACATTTTTGCCTAATATTATTAATAATAACCCCAAAGATAAGATGGTAAATAATGTTAAATGTTCAAATCAAGTTATTTCATATATTTTAAAACAGCACTTGTAATAAAAGTTAAAAGAACTAGCAAGGCTTAGGTCTACAATTTAATAAAAACCTAACCTAAAAGTTAGAAATTTACAACTTTTAGTTAGAAATGGCAATATCTCGTGATCCGTAAGTGCTATGGAGATAATAATTGTTCAGAATTTTATAAGCTCAAAGTTTGGTCTCCTGCATTTTTGCTAAAAAAGCACTAGTTTTCTGGTTATTTTAAAAAATATCAAAAAGTACACCTTTACACGTGAATATATTAATTAATTGGACCCCTATGGATGTAAAGTTTTTTTTATGTTATTTTCACTGTCAAGAAGTTCTAAAAACAATTTTTCTGTAGGCTAGATTTTTTCTCAGGTCGAGGCTTATTTTTGCACAGAATGACTGGGCTATTAATTAGTTTTAAGAACTCTTCGCAGGAGTTTTATAACTTGTTGTATAATAAATGCACAGTTGTTGTATAAAAAATGTGTTATATCAATTAAAGTTAATTTATAGTCATATTTATTATAATTTGTATTACTTGATGTTTTCTTTTATTGTTATTTGTAAGGAACATTATTACACTAATCATTAATAATTTAATTTTCTATCGTTTTTAAACTTAGAAATACAAAAATATTATACTATACCAAACTGTTACCGTGTTTTTAAATACATATTATTAATATTATTTCAACACTACTAATCGGAATTATAATATTTTTTAAGCTGTTATCTGTTAATCTATTAAAATCCATTTAGTATAATAATTAAGTAAACGTTCATAAGAACAGTATATATATTTTGTTCTTTCACAGCAGTAATTGCATACATATTTCCAATAATTGCTACTAATGATGTTATTTTTTATATATATTAAAAAAAATACACACACCGAAGGATTCCTATTTTGTACCATGATTCCACGTTCGATTTTAAATAGCATTTTTCGAGTAACGATGTTGCGGACATTCACTACTACGGCTGCTCTGTACTAGAGACAGACGGCCGTGGCACATTGCTACAAGCGCCTTCAAACTAAATGTAGGCTAGGACTCAGGGACCATCTCGTGCCTCGCTGACAGTATGTAACCCATTATATAGTAGTTTTAAATTTGTTATATGTGGTGACTTAAACATAAAATAATGTTTTAAGCAAATCTAGGTGTACAGACAGACTGCGAGACCTTATGGCTAAATGGTGCATAGAATCCTCTGCATCAGCAATAGATAACGTTATATCAAATGACCCTAATGCATTTAAACAGTCAAAATTATTCATTCAGTCTGGAATATCAGATCATTATGCACAGGCAATTAATCTAAGATAATCAAAACATTCATCAACAAGCCATACTTTAGACAAGTTAGGGATTATCGCTTTGACAATATTAATATTTTAAAATACTTATTAAAATTGGGAGAGTTTTGAGGCTTAAATAACAAAATTGAATTTTTTTCAAACTTTTGTTTTTTATTAATAGTGCTTGTCTGTTAAAAAGACCCATAATAAAAGGAAAGCAAAACAAACCAACAATAAAGTGGATAACCAAAGGAATTCTTGTACCTAAAGAGAAGTTGAAATTGTATTATGAAATATATAATTCAACTACTTCTCAAGAATTCCAAACACGTTACAAATATTACAAGCAAATATACAGACATGCAATAGCAGCAGCTAAATCATATGAAGTAAACAAAAATTTGTCAATCGGATAATGTTAGTAAAACTTCTTGGAAAATTATTAATAATGTTTGTAAACAGAATGTTAATTCTGGCAATTGGAGGTTGATGGAGTTAGTTATTCTGAACCATCACTTTTTGCAGATTTCTTTAATACTTTCTTCACTCAAAATTTATTTCAATGTAAGAATTGTAAGCCATTCTCATTCCGAAACAGAGATGTGGAGTTGTCGATGTTTCTTTTGCCTGTGCATAAGAGGATGTTTCCAGAACTATTAGGAAATAAAAAAAATAAAAAGTCCACTGACATTGATGAAGTTCTGTGTGGCTTTCAAACAGTGTTCTAAAAAACTTACAAAACCTCTTCAGGTTTTAATAATTTCTTCATTCTCTGAAGGTAAATTCCTATCTAGATTAAAATCTGCTAAGGTCCTTCCTTTATTACAAAGGGAGAAAGAAATTATATTAGTAATTTCAGACCCATTTCTATGCTCCCAGCATTTAGTAAAGTTTTTGAAAAACAGTTTTCAATGCAGTTTCTTAAATATTTAGATAAATTTAATAACTTTTGTAGTAGACAATATGGTTTTTAAAAATGGAAGTCCACAATCGATGCAGTATTCAAGTTAATGGACTTCTCATTGAAAGGTCTTGATACAAAAAAGGGAAGTTATAAGCATTTTTCTGGTCCATTCTAAAGCTTTTGATTGAAATGCGCAAATAATGGTATTAGAGGGATTCCATTATTATGAATAAACTCGTATATCTCTCCAATAGAACACAGAGTGTTATGTTGCAGGAAGGCTGTCTAAAGAGACTGAGCTGAGAGAAAGGGTCTTACATACAAGGATCAGTTCTTGGCCCAGTATTATTTTTACTCTATATTAATGATTTATCATCGTCAGCATATGCGAATAGGGTGATTCAATTTGCTGCTGATTCATACTAAATTTTCAAGCAGATTCTGTTTAACAATTGGAGCAGAAGGTATTTATACAAGTCAATGCCACTGCACAGTATTTTGCTGAAAACAATTTAAGGGTCTGCTCCAGTAAACAAGAAAGCAGCCGGTGAAGCCAGCGCTTCACTTTATAGCCGTATCTAAACAGTACAATTTCTTGCAGCTTTCAAACCATTTTATAAATCCGTCTTTTGTAATTGAATGCTGAAAAAAAACCGGAATATTCTTTATATATTTGCGGACTGGCTTGCCATTCACTTTTAATTATATATTTTTGATTGTGTAAAGAAAAAAGTTCAAACTAGGTACAGTAGACTCTCAAAAATCCGGACTAATGTGGCGGATGGCTGATCAGGATTCCGAAAAATCGGAGTGGGGCATAAGTCGACAGTGCGGTGGAAAGCCGCAAATACTATCGCCGCCGCGCCGATACCCAATGATACTTTAACACTCTGGCACATTAACTTATGGTACTGGACTTGCAATTAAGAAAAATACAGAAATGAAATAAATAAATTTGTGAACAGTATTGAACGGTTTTAATAAAAAATAATCTAAATTACTGTTCCAAATACTTTAAATAAACATAAGAAACCCAGTACGTAAAAACAACACTACAAATTGGAAATTTATTTATAAAACATAAGGAATGAAAATTTAATCCCCGAATGACAATGGACATCTGTAAAGTGCCTGAAAGGTTAGCTGTACTCAATGTGCAGACAATAGTGACACGTTCCATCTCCGAGCACTAACAACATTCATACAAATCCGATTGCAATCTATTCAACTTAAGACAAGGATGGTTCTTTGATTTTGTTCTGCTTAGGATATTTCCAAAACTAAACTCGACCATCAACCAACTTTATTGCTTCCGGGAGTAAATTCCTTAATCGGCAAGCGGACACAATTGTTAAACATTACAGTTTGGTGTAGTGAGCTGAGTAGATCTTCTTGTGCTCACTGTACTTATGTATAGACAAACTATTTTGCCAGGTAAGCCGGTACTCCAGTTTGTAGGACAAGAATGTAGCATAATTAAAATATGGTAAGAACGTAATCATTGAGTTTCAAAATATTTAGTGTTTTATAGTACGGGGTATGTTGTAGACATTGGGTGTTAAACCAAAGATAAAGCGCATGCAATAATCCTGTGCTTACTGCAATTTGTTAGCCAGCACCACTGACTTGCCATTTACTACAGTATCACAATAAGTAGAGTAGGAAAATATCAAGGATTCAACTAAGAGCACTAGAACCAAATGAACGGAAAAACGTCCTGTATGTTTTCTTAACCCTCCCAATGCCAGACTGCCCAAAGCGACTTTCTCTCAGAGGCAAGATGCAACCAATTCGAACCTATGCGAGAATTTCCATAAATTTGCATATTCTGTCATTTAATACACTTAAAATCATCCAATCGTAATAAAACCGGCACCGTTGGAGAGGAAATCAATTAAACTTTAATTTTTGTATTTAAAAAACTTTTTTGTAAAACATATATTTACATACGTAATCATCATTTTAAAATATGCAGATCGGGTTACAGCTGCTTCTACGCGTGAATTTGCATACAATTGTACTGTTATTTCCCACTTCTTCAACGTTCAAACACACCTACAGAGGTATATCTATCGAGATTATAAAGCTGCCATTGGATTCGTCAAGATCTTATCTTTTTATAAAGCCTTCCAATCAGATGTCACTATTTTACACGATTTATGACGAAGATGTCTGTAAACCCTTGCGAGTGGACAGTTTTCAACCAATGAAACAGCCCATTTTTCAACCGATATTGGGTAGGCACTGCCATATGTTTTGACAGATTTCTTTTCACCATTTTGTAGAGAATAGTTTGATCATTCTAACGGTGGGAAGTAAACTAGAAAAAAACAGTTTTTTGTTCGTCTAGACAGCAGTGGAAAGTACATAATTATCATAGTCAGGTGATGCCGTCTAGTGCGTGGGTTCCTACGTAATTCAAATGTCCCTTCCTGCCTCTAATATCGACCGGCGACTTTTCATCACATTGATGTCATTTTGTTATTCAAATCAAGATAACTCAAACACTTTTGTGAACTAAGGAAAGACAAGTTTACCGTTCTTTTCTTTAATTTATCTTCTACACTTTGTTTTAATAATATTTCATTTTTGGGCCAAGCATATATTAGTAAATTACGTTTCAAACTAGGCCTAGTTTTGTTAGCAGTCGTGTATTTGGAACATAAAAACTGTTTTTTTTCAAAATAAGAAATTTGAAATTGATAGATGTTTTTATGCAGTTCTATTCAGAACTAAATTACAAAACTTTTTTACGCTTACGAAACAGTTACAAAAAATGTTTACTACTTGTTATTTAGGCCTAAAGTTGAACTTTTTCCTTTCGTTACTGAACATTTTTTGTTTCTTGAGCTAATAACTTTTACAATTTTACATCAATAATTTTTTTAATTGCATGTATGAATTCTTTGAACCTTTCTCTACAAAAATGGTACAGAACACTTATGGATTGGGATAGAATTACTATTTTTGGCGAATTTTTTAAAATATTCTTGCAAAACACTAAAAACCGGCTCGCCAATTGAGCTATAACCAGGGCACTTGTAGGGTTAAAGAATGCATCCCAGCAAAAACCCTATTACTGGGTTTTCCACCTCACGTCAGTCTACTGTTTATAACCAGTACCAAGTCCTTTACTTTTCCTTAACAGTCTAAAAAGTAGTTATTAATTAAACTGTAGCCTAGGAAGTGTGTTTATGTCTAGGTTGTTTAATAATTGGGAATAACCTAAAATAATTGGTTTAGTTTTTGCACTGTTAATCCTCAACCAATGTATCCTAACCCACTAGGAAATATGCTCAAAATCATGGTCCAAGGACTCATATAACCAATTCTAAAATGAAGATATACCTTAAAATCATCAGCATAAAGATGAAATTTACAATATTTCAACTACGTATACATATCATTTATATAAATACTAAAAAGTAAAGGAACTAACATCGACCGTAGGTAAATATTTAAATTACAATTCTAACCATCCTAATTCCGTCAAAGAAGGAATAGTTCATTGCTTACTTGATAGAGTCTATAATATTTGTTCTTATGAAAACAGTTTAAACCGTGAACTAACTCGTTTTAGGCAGAATTTAAGTTCTAACGGATATCCTCAATCTATTGTGAATGTACATAAGTGAAAAATAGTTCAAAAAGAAAGAGTCTAAAAATGAAAATAAACCACTAGCATACATGACAAAAATTTCCAAACATTTATGGTCCGAAAAACACAAATTTAATTGAGAAGAGGAATAAATCATACACTGGGAAAGTAACTTAAACAAACGTAAACTAATTGTAGCCTTGTGTATAAAGCTAACAGACAATCTTAACATCCGTTCAAGAATATCTAGGGCTATTATGGGCCATATTATTATTTAAAAAAAAAAAACAACTAAAACTTGATTATAACATCACCTGTTACTAATAAACAACCTGAACTTTTACCCGTTGGTTCGTTACACACGCTTTTAACTTGATGCCGGGCTAAAAACTAAATGAAATGAACAAAAGCCCACTCCCCTAACTGGTTGCCAGTCCATCAACACCTGGCCAGATGGTGTTCAGACCACTGACTGTCAACATGTGTTTGCTATCAGTTGTCATCCTTGTTTTTTTAACTTCTTAGTCTCAGCTCTAAGATGTACTATGTAAATGTTTAAGGTTAGTGAACTTTAAATTGTATTTAATATATTTATAATGTATAATATCTACATATAAATATTGTTTCACGACTATAAAGAGATATTATATACCACCCCAAAGCAGAACATCAAGCGACGGTGTGACAATGTCGCAGAACGAAAATGAGGGCTACAGAAAGATATTGTATAGAATAAACGTTTTTGCAGGTCATAAACTAGGGATGGGTCGATTCTCGATACCACCGGTAATTTATTTTTTTTATCAGGATCGAGAATCGATAGCTGAAACTCGATACCAAAAGATACTCAGTTTATATCATTGTCAGACTTGCCAGTTCTCCGTATTTTGAATGTAATCTCCGGTATTTGCTGTCACATTTTCTGCATTTAAACCCATCTCAGCATTTAACAATAAGTATCAGTAGAAAAAAATGGAAAACTTTCTTAGTAGTATGTAGACATTTTCCCTAGTAAAATGTTTATTCAATTGTTTCGTTTGTTAAGTAAACGCTTCTTGTTTTATTTGTACATACTCCTTGCATAGGCTTAGTTATTTGTACACAGGAAGGTAAGTAGGTTCAAGGTCAACCTCTTATGGATTCGTGTCTATGTATAGAATTACGGAGTCTACTGTGACGTAAAGTTACAAATTTAATAGAACGGTAACAAAAGTATTTAAAGTATAATAATTCTATTTCTTTTAGATCGGGTAAAACTTTTTGGACAATTTCATGTTTACATTACCCGTGATCTGTTTTTTGTGGGAGTCCCCACGAAGTGCCTTTATTTTACTTGTTTTTCATTTCCGCAAATAGCAACATTTAATTTTCACTTTTTCCGAATTTTACAAGTGTCATCTAAATAAAATTTTTGCGGACCTTAGCAGTTGTAATTTAAATTAAGTCTTAACGCCGGTATTTCATAGGAACAAGATCACCTTATGGTTTCCGGGAGTAGGTTTTTCGCCTATTCCAAGTAAGTGTTGTGAAAACAGATTTTGATAAGCAAAACAAATGAAATTATAATAAAATAAGGACAAAGTAAACTGTTTACTAAATAAAAGTAACTATGAAACAAACTTACTTTTTCTGTCAGAGCTCTTTGGCAGCCTTTTTGGTGCTACTGTTTCTTCTTTCTCTATGTTTTGAGTTTCATTTTTCTGTAACATAATAAACTTTTAAATGTATAAACAACATTCAACTATAAATTTCTAACAAATTAAAGGTCTCCTGTGCTTTTAATATAACAATGTATTAATTGTTCTAATAAATACACAATGGATTGTATTCTGTGTTTCTGTAATATCAACTATCATGCAAGCCTACTTTAACATGCCATGAAAGCAACATTGCTAATTACAGTTGGTCATCTACTATTTGCAGAAAAACTAAGGCGTTTTAAAGATTTTTCTAAACAGAAAGATCACAAAAATAAATCTATTGCACATTTCTTTTGAGAACTTTTTATAATTTCCAATGAATATGTGTACAAAAATCTGAAAATATATTGGATCATGGATTTTTAAGGAAGACACATGCTGCTGTGCCTAGCATTTCAGCAAAACATAAATTTGTAGCATTATTTGATTGAAAGCATTCTGTTATTCTTCTTAATCGAGTGCCAAGTAACATCAATTTTCACGGTTATTTGAATTCAATACAGTTGAAAGTCAAATATTATGCATTTGGTTAACAAGGATTTTAATAAGCACCAATATAAAATTTTAATGTAATACTTAAATTTTTCTTTACTTGTTTATATTACAAGCAATACATCTTAGACTTCATGGTGTGTACAATATTTAATATATTAGATATTCCCTTTGCATATTCTAATCACTTATAAACTCCATATACCGGGTGAGTTTTAAATGTCCCACCCCCTAATTTTTTCCGCAATTCTTAAGATATTGACTCCCAACCACCGCCGAACATCATTGATTAGTTTATACTTTCTTTTGATGAAGTTCACATTTTTGGCCACTATCTTGGATCCGCCATATTGGAATGAACTTTTATTTTTTAAATGTAAAGGTAAGGTTGTGACCCATCATTTCAAACTATTTTTTTCCGTAGAACACGATGCCGCAATCAGTTTTTAATTATCTGCTTTTGTTCTCGAGATATTAACAATTTTTTTTTAAATTGAAAATGTTCAAAAATCCCTTGTTTTATTCAATTTTTTTTTAAATATCGACCCTTTATCATCAGATATCACAGTTTGGTAGTAGCTTATAGATTTTTATTAAGTTATAAATTTTTACTGACATCTTGGGTACACCCTATTGGATTGAGATGCTTGTTTTTAATTTAAATGTGGTGTTTTGACACATGATTTTGAACTAATTTTTACGCTTTACACGCTGCCGCAATCAGATTTTTAATTTAAAATCCTTTAATTGTTTTTAAATAAATAATTATACTAAAAAAATACAATTAAATCAGGTTAAACTTTTTTTAAACTTTAATTGTTTTAAAAGATTAATTATTCCTTACAATAAAATTTAAAAGTCATTGTAACCTTATTTATGCTAGTAGAGTGTGCAATGATATGGCGCCAAAAGTGGTGGGGGAAGGTCATTGACCTAGGGCCACGCCCCCTTTTTTTTGGGTGTTTTTGGTTCCTAACCCAAGCCACGCCCCCTTTTTTTGGGGTCCTAACCTAAGCCAATTTTTGGGAATTTTGGATTTTGGGTTTTTTTTTTGGGGGTCCTAACCTAACATTTTTGGATTTTGGGTTTTTTTGGGGGGTCCTAACCTAACCTAACATTTTTGGATTTTGGGTTTTTTTTTGGGGGGTCCTAACATTTTTTGGAATTTTGGGATTTTTGGGGATTTTTGATTTTTAAAGATTTTGGGGAATTTTGAGCCGCCATCTTTTTTTTTGGCAGCCATCTTGTTTTGTAATAATTAATATTTAATTTAATTTAATTTTTTGCTTTGAAAAAAGTTTGGGTGTCGCCGAGAGTCGAACCGGGTATCACCATGACCCGAGTCCGCAGCGCTAGCGGTTAAGCTAGGCCGACTCTGTTGAGAATGTACTGTTTTGTGAAGTATATAAGTTTACCATCCGTCAGCAACCTTGCACCAGGTGCACGGTGTTATAGTGTCGTCGGGATATAGTATAAATTGCATTATAACAACCCGAACATTACCGATCGTTCCCGAATCCGACCGAAGGTCACTTAGAGAAATTATTAGCTTTAAATTTTTATAGTACCCTTGTAATATAGTATAAAGTGCATTATATAAACCCGAACACTACCGAATGCCCCCGAGTAAACCCGAATCGGACTTAGTCAAAATAAAGACTTGCAAACCGTAATTAACCGAACGTAAGGCTCTGCCGCAACCCCCGAAATTCGTACTTAGGCGAAATAAAGCTTAGACTAACCATAGGCGTTGCCGCAACCCCTTGTAATATATTTCTACCGGTCTTACCCGAACCAAAACGACGGACTTGACCGAGCTTAGGCTTCCCTGTACCCCGAATTATTTTTATGAATTGTGTTATAACGTATGGAAAACCGAGCTAACCCGAACGTAAGGTTCTGCCCGAGTTCAACCGAAGGGGACTTAGCCGAAATAAAACTTTGGCTAAAATTAGGCTCTCCCGCAACCCCCAAAATTCGTACTTAGGCGAAATAAAGCTTAGGCTATCCGTAGGCGCCCCCGCACCCCGTACGTATGATTTACACTATTTCTACCGGTCTTACCATGAACCAAAACACCGGACTTGACCGAGCTTAGGCTTCGCTGTACCCCCGAATTATTTTTATGAATGTGTTTTAATGTATGGAAAACCGAGATAACCCGAACGTAAGGTTCTGTCCGAGTTCAACCGAAGGGCACTTAGCCGAAATAAAATTTTGGCCAAAATTAGGCTCTGCCGCATCCTTGCAAACCGCACTTAGGCTAACCATAGGCGCTCCCGCACCCCGTGCGTATGATATACACTGATTCTAACAGTCTTACCCGAACCAAAACGCCGGGCTTGACCGAGCTTAGGCTTCGCTGTACCACGAATTATTTTTATAAAATGTGTTATATTGTACGGAAAACCAAGCTAACCCAAACGTAAAGTTCAGCCCGAGTCCAATCCGAACTTAGTAAAAATTAAAATTTTGGCTAACATTTGGCTCGGCCGTAACCCATGCGTATGATATACGTAACTACATAACCGACCAAAATATAACGTAATGTTTCTAAAAAGTAAAACAAGTTGTATTCGGTCTAACTCAAACCCGGGGGTCACCCCTCCCCCAAATTTTGAAACAAAATTTCGAAAATTAACGGAAATGTTAATGTTTTTAACGGAGGCTTAAGTGCAAACGAATTCTAAAATATATTTCGTACACGCAGGCAGCTATTCAGCACCGTCGTGATTAGAGCTATTTCCCCGCAACGGAATTTCTCCGCAATAGTTATTAATATAAAATTCGCTCAACTCAACGTAAGGCTCTGCCACATCCCATGCGTATGATATAACTGTTTCTACCGGTCTTTTTCGTACATAAGGCTCTGCCGCAACTCTTACAAACCGTAACTAACCGACATAAAACTTTAGCTAACCTAATCTTAGGCTCTGCCGCACCCTTGTGTATGATATACTTAATTACATAACCAAACGTAACCGAATCCGCCTGTATTACTTAACGTTAAAACTTTCTCTATCTAAAATTTGTTTCAATATAAAGTCCCCATATGTTTGTTGGTAGACACGGCAGCTTAGTAACAATCACGGTTTTATCTTTTACATTAAAATTATCAATAATTACTCTATGTTGTGTACCGTTTAATCGATTAGTTATTAATAAAATGTCTCTGTTTTATAGCGCGTTTCTTTTTACTCGATACTTTACCACTTCTACGACCTTAGGCTCTGCCGCACCCTTGATTTACATCAAAACTTTCGATAATGATTTTATGTTTTAAATTATTTACTAGCACGATTATACTTAATGCTTTTCCTCGAATTTTGTAGTGTACCAGCATTATGAACTTTAACTAACATTTCTGTACATCGTTATAAAATCGATACCCCAGCTAGATGCTGACCAGACATACCAATAGTTAGCAAATGTAATGTAAATCTTTTACAAATTTGGTGGCCCTTACCTATCCGATCTTTTTCGAACTAAAAACTTAGGCTTCGCTGTACTCGTGACTGTTTATACTGTACAAATCCCGCATAGATTGTACTTTGAGGTTATGTTACAACTTCAATTATTATTATAATTACTTGCCCGAACGTAAGGCTCTCCCGAGTCCAACCGAACAACACTTAGCCGAACTAAAAATTTGGCTTACCTAACCTTAGGCTCTGCCACACCCTTGTGTATGATATACCTAATTACATAACCAAACTTTAGATGTAGACTTACACATTCCAAACGAATCAGCAAAAATTTATGTTAGCATGTGTAACAATGCCGAGTCGGCAGAATTGTATCCGTTGTACTGTCTAATGAATTCGCTGATTCTCTACCAGAACGCGCTACCGTCGGACGGGTTAATATTTCTAAAACTCTCTACCAGAATGCGCTGGCGTCAAATCCTTGTAAGAAATAAATTACATTTAAATTCTTTTTTTTTTATTATTTCCCCATATTTACCATGGCTTCTATTAATTGCCAGTTTTCAATACACAATGTTGTGCAATAGCCTCTAACACCATTGTACTAAAATCTCGTTACACAGCGTTAACCCATGAGTCAAGGCGGTCACTGACCCCTAGACATGTACAAAATCCTTGTCACTCTTTTCCAAACACTTTTTTTCTTGTTCAGATTAAAATGACAATTTTATAACAGTTACAGTAAAGAAATGGTTATAGGAATGACTCATTAAAACAACTTTGTTACACAAATACAGTTTATTATTAATAATTCCCTCTAATTACAACACTAATATTTTAAAGTATTTACAGTAATAACGGCTATTAGAATACAAAATACATTGGATATAAATAAAAATACAATGTTTTGGCCATTCGCCCTGCAAATAATTTCGGTGTTTACAGTCCGTGTTGTTCTTTTAACTTAAGAAGAGAATCGTAATAATATTTAGCACTTTTTAAGGCACACTTATTGTCGTATTGAAAGTGCTGAGGTAATATACAATTAACCTCTGTACAGTGCGAGTATCTTTCCATCTCTGGTAATTCTTCCACGTATGGCAGAAGCTTTCTCAAAAACTGAGCTTTTTTCCAATCCTTTTGTGTAAATTATGGAAAACGGATTGCAAAGCGTGCGTATCACGTCTTCGTCGTAAGGAACGTCACCTTCTTCCCAGCCGATATGATGATAGTTTTTCTGTAACCAAAGGGCTGTCCTCCGAGCGCCACTATTCAGTTGATCAAATTTATAAGGCGGTTTGAAAACAACGACACTGGATAAATTCTCACCGACTATAGCAAACTCTTTGACTATAAACTTATAGTTGTTATCGTGGTAACCGTGAAACTCAACTACTGCCTGCATATTTTTTGAACAACTTCACCTCTTCGTACAATCTGTCCACTTCGGGGAGTGTGCTGGAAACGAGTTCGTCTGTGGTCAGGCATTTAATGATGTACTCGCGCAATTCCTCCTCGTAATAAAATAATTCTTTAATACGAAGGTTTATCAGAGGTATGGCGTCTTTAAAAAGCCCCCACTCCGACAAGTTCAAGTTTAAAAAATGCTGACCGTCATTGAATGTAACATAACGTTTTCCAAACACCGTTGCTACTCGAATATTCCCAACACTTAGAGTAAAACCGTGAGTAGCCTTTCCTTCAAGAGCCGAAGTTATGTCCAAAAGTAATATTTCGTTAAACACTTCGTCTGTAAAGAAAGCAAATACGAAAGATCTTTACCTAAATTTCCGAACCTCATTTGAGCGCTCCAAGTCGCCTAACATTAATTGATTTTGTACATGATTATGCAGTTATTTTCTCGTTCTGAATATATTTACTTAAAGAGGCCCAAAACGTTCAGTCGCGTAGTTTTTAATAAGTGTGTGATCAACTGGAATTCATACTGCACACATAAAAGTACGTATACACACGAACCCATAACAATTCTAAGAGATTTTTCACAAATTAACAGACAGCATTGTACCAGTGCAACATTTTCCAACAACTGACTAGTGTTGTCAAGTCGAACGGTAAATATTAAGGTAGAAAATGTACAGACTGTGGAATAGCCGTTGGTTTTGACTCTTTACATTTGTATTACGATTAGTAGACACATGTGTCGAATCTCTTTTATCTGTACTTAACAGAGAACTCCACCCATGCTCGCTTCGCTCACCGTGGTTTTGACTCTTTACATTTGTATTACGATTAGTAGACACCTGTGTCGAATCTCTTTTATCTGTACTTAACAGAGAACTCCACCCATGCTCGCTTCGCTCACCGACGCAGCTATCGCAGTGTCTTTATTGGCGGTCAATTTCGCTGGCGTATTTTAAATTTATTCTTTTAACGATCGGCTTTGAGCTCTGACTCTACAATCATCAACCTCTACGGTCTACAAAATACCACTACAGGGGTCTTACGCAACTAGTTTGTCTTATCTATCTAGCCAGTTTGACCAAAAGCATGTTCTCGTGCTTTTTCAAAACTTTAACGGGTTTTCATATCCATAGTACTGTGCACGGTATTATTGTACGACTTTACTATATTCGGTAATAGATCGACCAACTCGTATCTGCCGCGGGCCGTAAATTCACGCAACATTTGATTTTTAAAGCACGATCCAATCTTTCCACTATGACCGGTCTAATTGTCGCAAATGTACGGCATCTTCGTACCCTACACCATTGGACATACCTACAATACGTTTACTATTAACATTAAACAACCCACCTGCCTGTAAATTATTTAAAATATAATTCAATGTAACGACATCTGTCTTTTTAATAGGGACACTGACATTACCAACTCTTTTACCGTGGAAATTACAAGTCCCCACGACGTCGATACTTATTACTCTCTTGACCACATAATACTTGTTAACAGTGTCACAAACAACATTAAAAATAGAGTTTCAGCCTGCATCAAGCTCCTTCATTGTTTTTAACGAGAAAGTTAGCTAGAGCGTATTTTAACATCAACTGCATCCTCGACCAGCTTTGGTGATCCGATTTCGCATAAACGACGTTTACCAAACAAAAACAACCATCAAGTTTAACGGGTATTAAAGACTCTAGATATTCCTTTAGTTACTGCATCGGATCGATCAGTCGGACTACCTAACCCGCTTATTGGATTACCTTTGGCATTGTAAAGTTAGACTACTTTTCTCTAAAGTTTCCAGGTTGACAGCATCGTTTCCAGAAAAAGGATTGCCTAGATTACGTAATAGCTTGCACTTTATGTCGTAGTCCCCATGTTGGTCGGGAGTGTTATGTTTTGCAGGAATATGTTTTAGTATTTTAGTTATTAGAAATAGTATTTTGAATGTACAGGTTTTGACCATTAAGACGGACAAGGAAGTACGGTATAAACACGGAAATTGTAGCAAGGTCGCGGGAGAGTTCGTTAAACGCGGAACACGGAACTCGCTTTGCTTTGGTTTGTTTTAAGATGACAACAAGGAAGCTAGACGGGTTATAAAGTATAATCCGAATCTAGAATCTGGGCCAGAGGATTGTGGTCGATAGGCCAGAGTGGACTGGTCGGGTGACCGGTTAGGGGCTGCGGGTTAGGCCAGTCTGTTAAGGTGTTGGGCCGGTAGCTAGGCCAGTCTGTTATTATCGCGTGTGGCCGGAAAAAGTTGGGCCGGTTCGTCGGGCAAAGTGCGGCCAGGAAATCGGGACTTGGAATTCAGCTCGAGATTTGGACCATCGAGATACCTGTGGAGACATCAAACTAAGTGAGCAAACCAAAGTATTTCAGTCTATAGTTAGAGTCACGTATTATTCAGAGTTTTGGGATCATTCAGATAAAAGTAACACGCTTTAGTTTGCCAATACCGTAATCCAGTCTGTCTTATAAAGGTCAATACCTAGTATAAGAGATGTATGTAGCATAAGTGTAGCTAATGTGAGAAATTGTGTGTTATCTATAATTGTAAAGGCGTACAAATAAATTAATGTCAAAATGAGTATTTCCACTGAACCGCTGATGCATTATTGTTTTTATTGATCTGTACCTTTGCTATTAACATATTAAAGTATTGTTAGAACCCGGGAGAAGGGTCTTGCTAATTTTATAACCTATCAGGAGCAAAACATATTTTCCACCAATACAAGAAACAAAGATGCACCAGAAATGCAATGGAGGGCCGTACAACATTATGAGCAACGAAAACATATACATTTCACTAGAAGACGGTCCAATCAACAAAACGAACAGAGGACACATCCATTAAATTAAAAATAATAAACCCAAAATCAATTTCTAGTAGAATAATACAATTACACTAACAGAACGATCCAATCCTACAGTAATGAGAGCGGAAGAGAGTGCCCAGGGGCCAACGAAAACACGAATTACATTTTTTAATATGAACACGGCAGACCAGGCACTTAGGGCTTTTACATTAAAATTATCAATAATTACTTGCGTTTCTTTTTACTCGATAATTTACCGCTTCTACGATGTTAGCAGTAAAAGAAACATTTATAGAAAATACTTCTTGCAGCCCGATGTAGACTTACACAACAACCGCTAATCAGCATAAAGTTACGTTAATGCGTATAAGATTGCTGAGTTGGCAGAATTGCACCCCAGAGTACTGCCTATTGCATTCGCTGATTCTCTAACAGAAAACGTGACCGTCGGACAAGCAAATATTTATAAATTCTCTACCAGAAAGCGCTACGGTCGAAACCTTGTAAATATAATGTTATGTACGAATGCAAAAAATAAATTACATTTGCATTCTGTTTATTTTTTTTAATTTCCATTAGGCTATGACGACACTTCTGCTTTTGTAGCGTAGTTTGGAGCTATACATGCTCAGGCTTCGCTGTACCCTGAATTATATTTAAAACAAGGAGGCTTGAGTAACCCCCTCCCCCAAAATTTTGCCTCGAAAATACTCCGGGTGAACTTAACCTTAGGCTTCGCTGTACTTTGAAATACCTACATAAAATGAGATATATTTCCAAGTATAACCCGAACTTAACCGATCTTACCCGAATTAAGACTTATGCCAAAGGTGAGTACTTCCACCGTATTACGATGTATACCCTGGACTTGACCGATTTGCCCCGCTCGCACGGTGATATTTCTTTACCAGAACGCGCTGATGCCAGACGGGGGATAGTTAAAACATTCTCTACTAGAATGCGTTGCCGTCGAACACACAGAGTCCCCGGAGTGTTGGTGGGGGTTAGGGAATGACTTCATATTTAATGGCATACACTTTCCACTTTTAAATTTGTATGGTATTAA
>JAGFPH010001530.1:0-35292 GCA_018207615.1 Philaenus spumarius | reverse complement strand
TAACTTAACAAAATAGGTTTAGCTTAAATCTAAATATTGTTTCTTTTTACTATAGTTAAAAACTGAAGTTATTATACTTCAAAATCCTAAGTTTATATCTTTTCGGACACTTATGTAAAGATTATTGTCAGTGGTGTTATGAACGGCTGTTGTAACAATATTTAGGCATTTTACAATTAATTTAGAATTAAATATTAAAACATAATTCCAAAATATTTCTAATAAAATCCAAAATAAAGCACAGGAACAAATTAGGATAATTTAAACAATATATCAAAAAGCGTAACGTTTTTATGCAATTGACAGAAACACCAGATTTTTTCATTTTTTGGAACTCTATCTTAAATTATTATAACTTCAATTTGGGAAGTAATCCTCTAAGGAAGTGTCACTTCAAAAAAGGGAAAAAGAATTTCTCCATAAAATAAAATAATGGAACCATGTATAAGATGGGTGTTGCCACGGAAAGGCAAAGGTCCTGGGTTCAAATCCCGGTCTTGGTTTATGTTTTTTCACTTGTAATTTAATTAATTTAACCCTTGCTGAGGAAGCTTGTAAGCAGGTAATTTATTACAAATTAAAAATAATAAATAACACCACTGTAGGCTACAAAAAGAATTGAGATTGTTTTCAATGTCGCAATGCGAGGTATTCAGTCTATTAATTCATAAATGCAGTAAAACCGTACAAGTGAGATAACATCGACCAATATCTGGAGGATCAGGATAGCTCAGTTGGTAGAGTGTTGCCACGGAAAAGCAAAGGTCTTGGGTTCAAATCCCGGTCTTGGTCCATGTTTTTTCACTTGTAATTTAATTAATTTAACCCTTGCTGAGGAAGCGTGTAAGCAGGTAATTTATTACAAATTAAAAATAATAAGGACAAAAAATGATAGTGAAGGAGAATTTACATTTTCAGTATAGGGACAATGATGACACCTGTTATTGATTTAGCCTTAATTGTTTACCTTTGAAGTAATTAAACATTTAGGTTCATACCATTTGCCTCCTTAACTGTGTTTCAATCTTATAAAGTATATTGAGGATAATAAGTAATGTAAAACAATATGCATGGATATACTGAAAATTCGTTTTTATAATATTGTACATGATTTCTGGCAATGTAGGGATGATACAAAATATTGAGGAGCTATTAATCGATTTAGAAACAAAAGTATAAACATTTAAATATTACTATTTAAACACATGTTTACATTCTATCACAACTTAATAGGCAATAATCAAGCTACTAGTTTTCCAAATTAACTTTCGTTATAAAGTTAAAATCGAGAGTTGATTTATATTTATTTTATTCTAAGCCTCTGAATTATTATTCTAAATATATTTATCGTATTTACCATTTAGGTCTGTTTAAATAATCCTATTTGAATGTTTTAGCCTGATGATGTCTCCGTGTAGATGAAACGGCCATAAAACATTCAAATAGGATTATTTAAACAGACCTAAACCTTTTACGATAAATATAGTTGATTTATACTCGTGAAACGTCGTGTATTATTTCTTTATAAACAAATAATAGCAAATGTATGAACAAAAAATGTTTTAATTTATATTGTTCTTTTTTTGTCATGTTTCAGAGCAAGATACATACTGAACGCACTTGTCAACAAGATAATATAGTTTAGATTAATGAAGTTCCCATTTTATTCTTCTAATACTCAAGCAAAGATTAACACCTTTACACACCTTGTTATCAGTTTCCAGCACTTCACAAGGAGACACCACTCTAGGTAGGAGATCAGGAACATGTATTCTCTGCAAACATATTAAAATAATAAAACATTAGTATTACCGCTGCTGTGAATTAATATCATTTACAAATCATCCATACGTATAGTGTTAACCCATTCAAAAGTAAAGGCATTCTGGTATGCCATGAGCTCCGCAAGTCATTTATTCTGAAGTAATTTATTATTATACAAAACAAAATAAAAAAGGCAAATTTTATTAAAAACAAAAAAAAAACATAAATTCATTCACAAATGTAACATCTGCAATTTGACCAAGGTAATATGCTGCTGGTTAGACTATATAGATCATATATATGATCTGTGAGAACATAGTGATAAAATAGTCGTAGAAGTGTACTAGTGAAATTTTTCATAACATCTAAAGAGTAGTTGCATCCATGTGCAGAAAACTATGTTAAGTGTAAATCTTGTATTGTATTATATTATTAATTGTTTATAACCAGTTTAAAATAATTTAATCCATAAAAACTAATAACTATAAGCGTAAATTATGTTAAATGTTTACATTAAACTTCAATTACCGTACAAGTATACATAAACTAGCTGGGTGCCCGTGCTTCGCTACGAGTTAAGCTCAATAAAAAAAAATCAATTTCAAAGGCATCCCGTATACTCTTTGTTAATACGCTATTTAAACTATGTACTACTTTCTTAGCTTAAGTGTATAAAATATTTATCTTTTAGTTTTATTAATACCTGCCAAAGGACAGCCTTTTTATATGCTTATTTAAAGAAACTCCTTGTAAACAATGTGAGTCAGTGACATTTGATTTTTATCTATATTTCTAACGCTTTTTACGTTTTAATAACCTTAAACGCAAAATATTTCAAAATCCCGTCTTGTTGCACATCTAGAGCATAAAGGGAACCGCTATGTTAAGTCTCAAGTTAATATGTTTTGTCGTTTTTGAGATATAGTGATGAATAGTGAGTCAGTGGCATTTGACTTTTATCTATATTTCTAACGCTTTTTACGTTTTAATAACCTTAAACGCAAAATATTTTAAAATCTCGTCTTATTGAACATCTAGAGCATAAGGGAAACCACTATGTTAAGTCTCAAGTTAATATGTTTTGTCGTTTTTGAGATATAGTGATCATCAGTGAGTCAGTGATATTTTGATTTTATATATATAGATAACTCTTATAAGTTATCGTGGAAAGCCCACACCCTCCCTAACTACTCTTAAGCCAAATACGAAAACTAATACTTATTGGTTTGTGTTTCATTATACTCAGTACTTTTTCTTCTCTACTTTAATTAAATAAAATTATATAAATGTTGTATACCCATATGAAATACATATTGTATTAAATGTATTTATTTTTAAATTTAACTCTGTTGGAATATAGGTTAACACCCTAGAGCCTCAATAGAAGTTCCACCAGACTAATTTCTCCCTCAATAAAATAATCCCATGCATTGCCTGATATGTAATATAATGACAGTATTCTAGACAGGAGTCAACAAGACTAGACATTCTTGTAGCTTGATCTAATTACAAGTTAATGTAAGTTTTTATTCACTACAGTTTAGGTATAAACTGGCAAAACAAACAATTATTATTGCTTTCTAGAATAAATGAATGTGTAGTAGAAACAATTGCCTTTTGTTTTTATTAAATACTAGGGGAGACCCCTGCGTGCTCCGCACGCCAACCCCCAATGGAACCTTCTAAAAACATATGTTATGTTTTATTTATAATAAAGGTGTAGGATTAATAATAACCTCAAAACTAAAATGGCAAATAATGTATTGTTAAATATTCAAATTATTTCTTATGTTTTATAACAGCAGTTATAATAATGGTTAAAAGAACCAGCAAGGCTCAGGTCTACACTTTAAAACCCTAACCTAAAAGCTAGAAATTCAAAAATAATTGCTTCAAATTTTGAAATCAGCTGTTAATGGAAATATTGGAGCAAACAGCTATATTATCTGTTATTTTATTCAATTGGTTGCTATGGTAATAAATGTAAATACATGTGTTGGTTTATCATTCTAGGCCTAACCTATGAATTTTTTCCGACTAAATTTACAAATATTGAAATAAAAAAAGGTTTTTATCGAAATGAATTATAGCCTAAGTTATTCAGGGATAGTGTAGCATTTTATTAGTAAAACTATATTTTCAATCGGTTCAGTAGTGCCAGAGATTGCCCTACATACAAACAAACAAACAAAAAACAAACTTTACCTCTTTATAATTATTAGTTTAGAAAAACCTTGACTTTTGCTATAAATTTATTCACAACATCCATGGGGGGCTGTTGTAAAGTCAAGGTCTTTCAAAGACTTTGTTTACATCAAAATACACCTAACAACAAACACATTATATTAAATGCCATGGTGTAAGTAGAAAGTAAACTTACTTTTGTCACAAATAAATAAAAGAGTATATTTTAATCTCCTGAACATACCTTTAGACAAAGCCTCAGCTCTCGTTTCACTTCCCTAGGTGGTGCTTCAATCTTAATTTTTGGCAACAAGTCTTGAATCACACCAATCTCCTGAAAACATTTTAAAACCATAAGAATTTGTTGTAATAACAATAAGCTATAATCTACTAGTTTCGACTCTCTTATAAAAATGGCCCACGTTAGGAAGCCAATTTATAATGTACAGTAGACTCTCAAAAATCCGGATAAATGAAGCGGATGGCAAATCCGGATTTCCCGGAGTCGGGCATAAGTCGGCTGTGCGGCCGATAAGAGCGATGGAAAGCCGCACATACTATCGCCGCCGCGCTGTGCCGTTACCCAACGGTATTTTAACACTCTGGCACATCAACTTATGGTACTGTAATGTACATAATTCAGTACTGGACTGCAATTACATAAAACACAGAAATGAAAAAATTAAGTTTGTGAACAGTATTGAACAATTTTAATAAAAAAGAATCTACATTACTGTTCCAAACACTTTAAATAAACAAAGGAAACACAGGATGTAAAAACAACACTACAAGTTGGAAATTTATTTATAAAACATAAGGAATGAAAATTTAATCCTAGAGATTTATTGCAGCAAACTAAAAAAGAAGGCCTGAAGGTACAAAATACATATCATTTATGCCAAGTGGAGTAATCGCAAGGGTTTTACCGATTTTTATTCAAAAATGTATATATATATATATTCCCGATTAGCGGTCCGGATATTTCGGAGTCCAGATTTATGAGAGTCTACTGTACTAGTTTTCTGAAAAAAATACTTCACGTTTGGAAGCCAAATTATAATGTACAAGATGTTCAGCTGAGCTTTCCTTAACAAGAATATTAATTTTCCTCTGAATGCCTCACCTGTGAAGCCAAACTTATTACAAAATATTGAAAATTAATAGATAAGCTGACTCTTTTTATATTGCAATATAGAGGTTATTTAAACTGAAATCTTTAATTATTTTTCTTTTACAATAAAATATTATTTTATTTTGTTTCTCCTATGAAAGTTATAGAGCACTTTTTTATGACACTATTTTATTTACAATAAAATGAATTTATTTATTTGAAGCGTTACAATAGCTAAACAAAACAAATTATTACAGAACTCTTTACCTCAGGTTAAAGGGATCCTAGCTTGTTTAATATGCAATCCAAAAAAATATACTTAAATCTAATACAATGAAATACTTAAAACTAATTTCTACTAAGTCCTAAATAAAAGTTCAAAATCCGAATGTTGAATTTAATATTTGATCGATCGATTGTTCAAGATATCTATACTAATATTATAAGGAGGTAAAATTGTTTGTATGTAGGGGGGGGGGGGGAGTCTTAATAAAAAGCTACACTATCTCTGAGTAACATATTTTATAATTCGTTTTGATAAAAACATTTTTTACTTCAATATTTGTAAATTTAGTCGGAAAAAATTCTTAGGTTAGGCCTAGACTGATGAACCAACTCATATTTCTTATTACGTTCATTACCACAGCAACTAATTGAATAAAATAACAGATAAAACGGTACTTACGTATTATACGGAGGCAACTATTTTTAGATGTTTTTTATTTTCGTACTATTTTTAGTAGTAACCTAGCAACTAAACATACTGTTACTAAACACTGACATACTGTGACATAGGTCAGAACTTTAGGCTATTTAAAAAAAATTATTTTTGCATTTTTGTTGTTTACTAAAACAATACTTATTAAAACCCTAGCAACCTCTAAAAATAGTGGCATCCGTATAATACGTAAGTAAGTACCGATAAAACCGCTGTTTGTTCTAATATTTCCATTAACTGCCGATTTCAAACTGAAGCAACTATTTGTATTTTGATAGGTTTGGAATTTCTAGTTCCCTTATCACCCGGGTTCAAACAATACTTTACTATGTTAGTAACAAAGGGACAGATCAATAAAAACAATGCATCAGTGGTTCAGTGGTAATACTTATCTCTCTATATTTATACTCATACAATAATACAACTATATACGGTTCGATACATCAGCCTTTACTTATGTTCTAAGTACATCTCATTTATTAGGTATTGACCTTTATAAGACAGACTGGATTACGGTATTGGCAACTAAAGCGTGTTACTTTTATCTGAATTACCCCAAAACTCTGATATAACATGACTCTAACTATAGACTGAAATACTTTGGTTTGCTCACTCTGTGTGTCGTCTTCACTGGTGTCTCCTTCACTTGAGATCTCGATGGTCCAAACCTCGAGCTGAATTCCAAGTCTCGATTTCCTGGCCGCACTTTGCTCGACGAACCGGCCCAACTTTTCCGGCCTAACACACTAACAGCAGACTGGCCTAACTAGCAGCCCCTCACTGGTCACCCGACCACTCCACTCTGGTCCATCAACCACAATCCTCTGGCCCCGATTCTAGATCCGGATTATACTTTATAACCCGTCTAGCTTCCTTGTTGTCATCTTAAAAACAAACCATAGCAAAGCGAGTTCCGTGTTCCGAGTTTAACGAACTCTCCCGCGACCTTGCTACAATTTCCGTGTTTATACCGTACTTCCTTGTCCGTCTTACTGGTTAATACCTTAACATCCAAAACACTAATTCTAATAACTAATATACTAAAACATATTTTTACTATACTCTGCAAAACATAACAATTTCTAACTTTTAGGTTGGGTTTTTATTAAAGTGTAGACCTGAGCCTTGCTGGTTCTTTAACCTTTATTATAACTGCTTATAAAATATACTAAATAATTTGATTTGCACATTTAACGTTATTTACGATCTTAGCTTTGAGGTTATTATTAATCCTACACCTTTATTACAAAGAAAAATAACATGATTATGTGTATAGAAGGTTCCAACGGGGTTGGCGTACGGAGCACACGGGGTTGGCGTGCGGAGAGCGCCGAGATTTCCCCTAGTATATATATAATTTCGATGATTCAATTTAGTTTTCTTTTCTTAAATATGGATATAATTGATTTGATATTACCTTTAGTGGAAGAAGTTATACTGTTTGTAGGATTTAAACTACTTGCTAGTTGTAATTCTTCAATTTAAATACCATCCTGGATTCTACTTCATTTACAGTTGAGAATTTCTCTTTAGGATAGGAACAATATGTTCACTTTGGTTTAAACACTTGAAAATATTGTAAGAAGTTTAGATACATGTTTGCACACAAGACAAAGACTAGATAAAAAGTGAATATACGCTTTGGTTGTTTCATAACGTCCCGAGATACAACAGAAAAATGCCATTTATAGTTTCGTTTCAGCTACTCTGTTTAAGAAAGACACATCTCTCTTGTCACGTAGACCATTATTGTCCTTAGCTTGGTATATTTTATGTTTTTACAACTGTTTAAAGATATATCCAACATTAAAATAGTTTAAATTGTTCTATGTCCACTATTATACTTTATATAAACGTATAGTTTCATCAACGCTGGATTGAATAAGTCCAGTCACCTTTTTTTGCCAACGTCTACTGAGCACAAAATGACAGTATTACTTTTCGAAAACGAAACACAACATTGTTTGGGTTATGTTAAAACATTCTTTCAAACTGCTAACACTTTGGTTTACTTAATGAAATACACAATGCTTTTAAATTAATTTCTATGACTACTTATACTAAACATGAATGGATTTATACATTAGGATCCGTGAAAATGTTCTTACTATACTTTAAGGCTATAAGTTAATTTTGGTTGTCTAATATTTATTTGTTTTGAAAAAGGTGAGTTAAGTGTAATTTTGCTTTAATTAGTTTAAAAAAGTTTATTAGTGTAATATAAGTGTTTATTGTTAAAAATCCCGAAGTTAATTAATTTTCTTTAAAACGATTTTTGTCTAAAACAAATTTTGAGGTTACTTCTAGGCTATTCGTGAATTTTATTTTTCAACGTTCTTTTCAAATTTTACCATGATATTTTTCCTCTCACAGTTGGGTTAAAATGCTACAACGCTTATTTTATTTTAAACTACATTTCTTGACAAAAAACCTTAACTGTACAGCAAATCCCGCTTTGTTTATCCCAACTAAAACTGGTAGTATTCAGTTACTTCAAGTTAGTAAATTAATTCTGCAATATTCCTGTAGTCTCTGTTTCATAAATAAAGAACAGTAGAAAACCTGAACATAGAAACATGCCACCAAATAACATTACATAGCAAGGTTTTGTTTTTGTGTCTAAGAACAGTTTGAGTTATCGTTGAAAGGGCGGCGATTTGCTGCTCTCCGATTGATCAAAGGCAGGGGAGGGGAAGCCATGCTCTGCAATTAATATACCGCACATGGCATTGGTAAAATGTCATCACACCTATTATTTACATGTATCCATAGCAACGAGAACAAATTACAAACAGACTAGCAGCCTTGAACAGAAGTGATGAACAGAGTGCAATAAATAATACTTTTGTCATGTTTTTGGTAGGCCTATTGTGTCACTACGAGTTCATTATTGATATTAGGCACGTTTCTACTAATATAATATTTGTATGTTAAGGGCAATCTGCCAAATTCGCAGGGTTAAACCAATTTTTCAGCACACGTTTAACAAAATTGTATGTTTATAAGCGATGAAAAATATTACAAAATTCTGGATGTTAATAATTAACATATGATACAGAAAATAGCTTACATTTCCTATGGAAATTCACCAATAAAATAATTTCAGGTTGACACACTTTACGAACATACTCATATTCAACGATAATAAAGAAAGCTTAAAGGACCAGTACTTTCAGTTAGAGGATAATTAGGACGTTTAGTTGAATTGCGATCGTACAATACTGAAAACTTTATTTTACAATAAAATGCGTGCAGATGGTTGTAGCCTACGTTTCGGTGCAGACAAGTAGCAGCGTAAAATAACAGTAATAGGCACATAAGCAGCACATAAGAATAGTAAGGCACATGGGTTTCTCCATGCTGCCAACTAAACTTGAAACGTTGAGTAGCATTTGCAAGACTGCACTTTAGAGAAATTATTTCCAGATAAAACTGAGCTAATAGGCCAGACACTAGTAGGTCAGGATTAAATATTAGGGAATACAAAATTATGATTATTTAAGTAATCTGAAGCACAACATAATATTTTGCAACCTGTAACTCAATATCCCTTCATATTCAATCTGACAATCATGATTAGACAGTTCATCTTTTTCATTGGGTGAAAGATTTGGTTTTATTAAAAACAGATTAAATCCTGTATCTTTTCAAGTTCCTGTAAGAGAACATTCATAGGTACTTGCAGCCTTCAAAAGGATTTGATCCAGGACATTTGAGCTTTGTGCTCAGATACATTAACCCCAAAGCCTACAAGGCCATCTGAACAGTGTTCAACTTATTTAATTGTTTATAACCAGTTTGAAATAATTTAATCCATAAAAACAAATAACTATAATCATAATCTACGCTCAATCTTTATATTAAACTTTAATCACTGCACAACTGTACAAGTTATCCTGGCAAGCCCTCTTAATTCTTTATAGAAAAAGACCTAAACTAATACCCCTTGTTTTGTGTTTCATTATGCACAGTACTTTTTGTTCTCTGCTTTGTTTAAATAAAATTATATAAATGTTGTTTACCCGTACCGTATAATAAATTAAATTTATTTATGTTTTAATTTAATTTTGTTGAAATATAGGTTAATACCTAGAGCCTCAGTACTTTTTGTTCTCTGATTTGTTTAAATAAAATTATATAAATGTGTATACCCGTATATCGTGCATAATGTATTAAATTTATTTATGTTTTAATTTAATTCTGTTGAAATATAGGTTAATACCTAGAGCCTCAATACAAGTTGCACCAGACTAATTTCTCCCTCAATAACATATCCTATGAATGTTTGCATTGCCTGGTATGTAAACTAATGAAAGTATTCTAGACAGGAATCAACAAGACTAGACATTCTTGTAGCTTGATCTAATTACAACAAGTTAATGTAAGTTTTTATTCACTACAGTTAAGGTATAAACTGGTAATACAAACAATTTCTTTCTAGAAAAAACGAATTTACAGTAGAAACAATTAAGTTTTTTTATATTTAATACAAACCTAGACTTTTGCTATAAATTTATTCACAACATCCCATGGGAGGCTGTTGTAACGCCAAGGTCTTTCAAAGACTTTGTTTACATCAAAATAGACCTAAGAACAAACACATTATATTTAATGCCATGGTGTAAGTAGAAAGTAAACTTACTTTTGTCATAAACAAATAAAAGAGTAAATTTTAACCTCCTGAATATACCTTTAAGCAAATTCTCACCTCTTGTTTCTCTTCCCCAGGTGGTACTTCTGTCTTAATTTTTGGCAACAAGTCTTGAATCACACCAATCTCCTGAAAACATTTAAAACCAAAAAGATTAGTTTCAGTAACAATACCCCTATTTTTTAAACTCAAATTTTGATAAAACACCTTAATTGTACAGCAAATCCCACTTTGTTTATCCTAACTAAAAATTGTAGCATTCAGTTATTTAAAGTTAGTAAATTAATTCTGCAGTATGCCTGTAGTCTCCGTTTAATAAATAAAGAACAGTAGAAAACCTGAACATCGAAAATTCTCATCAAAAACATTACTAAGCAAAATTTTGTTTTGTCCCTATCTTTAGAATTGTTTTGAGTTATTGGTGAAGGGGCGATTTGCTGCTCTACTATTGACCAAGGAGCAGGAGGGCTCCACAACTAATGCACGTGGTGAAACGTCATCACACCTATTATTTACATGTACCAATAGCAACAAGAACAAAGGCATCCACATGGCACTAATACACATGGCTTTGACATCTTACTCAAGTGATTTATTTCTTACAAAGCACATGGTATTGATTACATACAATATTGACATTGTGAAGCTACGCTCTAATTGACCGAGGGGTGGTAAAATAAAATGAGGAGTGACATCATGGTGAACTTATGTCATGGTGGAGTGGTCATGAGGAATGGCCTTTCATGAATCCAAACTGGCTCTGAACAATAATGTTCATTTTTTCAAGAAATTTTGAAGGTGATTCAGGAAGAGTTTTTCAAAAGTTTTACTAATTGCAGGGAGCAAGAATATAGGACGATAATTCGTCATCATTTCCTTGTCTCCATTCTTGTAGATAGGGATAACTTTAGCTATTTTAAAGTAGTCTAGAAAGATACCTTCGGCGAAAAAATTATTCACCAGAATTGTTAAAGGCTTAATCAAGCTCTTGAGAGCACATTTTTAAAAGCCAAGTAGAAACTCCATTCGATCCAGAAGACTGAGAGTTCTTTAGGCCTACGATTGTGCTGCCATCTCAGCTTCACACACAGGAAACAGTGCCACCAAGGAGAAAGGAGAATAGATTTTTTTTAGTTTTTAAAGGCGAAAAACCTAAGTGGTTATCATTGCCTGTAAAGGAAAGGAGAATAGAAAACTGTATTAATATTTTTAGTAGGCTTTGACCCCTCTCTCTAGAAATTTCATTTAATTCTGCTAACAGTTTTAATTTTTGACATATACCTCTAGTAATCCAGTAATTTCTTTGATTTCCTGTTACTTCGGACTTTTGTTTTTTAAAGACATGCAAGCTCACATTATATTCAAAGTTTTTCATAAATTCTGAGACTTGCTCATTTACATTTTTAATTTGTTAAAGATGCACCCAACTATCTTCTTGCAGTAAAAACATCAACTGGGCAATGTAATGGACACAGTCTGCCGAGACAAATTAGATAAAGGCAGTAAAATTTGTTTATAAAAATCATATAAAACAATCTCCTAAACAAAATGGTCAGCAATACCAGATTACACGGTTCTAACCGATAACTGATCTTTGATAATATTAATGATGGCATTTCCTATAAGCTGTAGCTGACATTGCCATCACTCGCATTAGCGAGTCAATCAGTCAAATATTCTCAACAAATCCTGCAACCTTCTGCTGAGTACACCATCTGTCAATACATCAACATTGAAGTCACCATATATTACAAATTTAACTTTACCAACTAATAATTGATTCAAAATAGAGTCTGGCATATTACCTTAGTTTTACTTGGAAATAATTCAACTAAAGTGCAATCTTGAATATGCTATAATTAACATATACAAAAGTATTTATGGGTGTTGATATTGTAAATGTAATTCTAGCATATTCAAGATTGCATTTTATTGGCATTATTTCCAGACAAAACCGAGCTAATATGCCAGACACTAGTAGGTCAGGTTTAAATATTATAGAATACAAAATTATGATTATTTAAGTCTTCTGAAAGCACAACATATCATAATATGTACCTGTAACTCAATATGCCCTTCATAATCAATTTGACAATCATTATTAGACAGTTCATCTTCTTCTTTGGGAGAAAGATTTGGTTTTATGTCTTGAAATGAGACTAAATCCTTTATCACCTCAAGTTCCTGTAACAGAACAAATAATAACAAAACTACGGAGTGCAGACCTTCGTAGGTACATGGAGCATATTTTTACAGACCTCTCATTAACAATCATACAATTAGATTTAACAATACAATTCAATATTAAAACATTAACACTAGAAACAACATCAATTCCAAATAGTTTATCAACTGTACTATTATAGTACAGTCATTTCAAATAACAAGAATTACAAAGAAAATCAACACTAGATGAAGTAAGAAAGTTTTAACAAAGTGAAGAGGACCTAACCAAAGTGTTGAACTGAAATAGAAAACTGTCAACATCTTTTAAAGGCTGTGTCAAACATGCACTAAAGTATCAGATGTTTAAGATGAAATTAAAATCATTCTCACATAGTTTTGTGATATAACTATAGTACAAGGAAGTGTAGGCAGTTATTTGAATAAACGTGAGAAATAAAGAAAATTTACTTGTAATCCCTAAAAATCAAAAATATACTTAATTAAAATTTATATAAAAAATACACACTGAATTGAAAAACTTTTTAGCTTTATCATTTTCACTAAGCATTCCAAAGAAAGATTTTTGAAACCATTGATGGAACACAATGGATATTCGAAAAACACATTAAATTTACTTCATTTTTTACCCAAAAAAATTTCAATGGAGACAAATTTACTGATGAAAATTTGAAATCGTGGACAAAATTAAAATACAGGTGCACAAATTGCATATTTTAATGGTTCTAGTAGTAGAATTTTTGGATGGTACTGATGTCCTGGCAAAAAATAAACTTTTTAATATTTCAACTACACAAATATCAATGGTCTTCAACCGTGTGTTAACCAGAGGCCTTAGGCTTCAGAGTCAGGTATGCTAACCCCTCAGGATCAAGGCTGCTGTCTAGTTATATAATGCACCAACACAGATTTGATAGCTTAATTGAATTGTGTTTTGTAGCAGTTTTAAACGTGTTTAACATTTGGCATTGATGTACATCCCATAGTAAAGGACTTCAAATAATCTTAAATTATAAATGGGCTGAGCTTGGCATGGCTCCCAAAGTGAAGAAATGAAACATTCACGTCTTTTCACATGTTTCAAAATTACCAGCCACTAAATGTGTTACAAAGATAATACAAGGAATAACAGAATATTGTACACAATTAATTGTAACATATGCAATTCCTTGGATGCATATAATATATGAAAATATACATCTTTATAAAATAAGTGTATACAATAATTGTCTTTAAAAGACAAAATGGCCAAGGGACATAGGCATACATTGAAAGAATAAAAATATTGGATTAAGTGAGGAAAAAATAAGTTGTAATATTGAAAGGTTCTTATATTAAATTCAGTTGTAATAATAAGCAGACAAATAATTAGAAAAATTATTTTAAAGAAAGTAAACAAATACTAAATAATAATAATTACCATTTAAAAAGAAGAAAGACATCCTTGAAGCTATTTTTAGATGTGAGACGGGTCAAAAACAACATTCCCATGGGAATTTGGATTGCTCAAAAGTCTCATGATATGCAAGATATAAAACTACTTTGAAACATCTGTTGTCAGTGAGTTGCAAACGAGACTGACACGGATGGTCGAGCACCGCTGTGGCTCTTCCATATTCATTTAGATGCTCACTGGACTCCGTAGCGGATGGTCGAAAACCGTTGTGGTTTTGCATTGGAATGTTAAGCCCTTATTATTCAAAGTAAAAAGTTTTTTACATACAAGAAATGGTTGTTTATCGATGATGTTAGTCAAGTGACAACAATCGTCTAGTTGATTTGAGAAGTGTTTTTTTTTTTTTTGCTAGCAAAATATTTAGATTCAGTGAACTACAGAAACTTGTTCAAATATTTAATATATTTTACATTTTTAGTTGTCTGCACCTACAGTATATTTTTTAAATTCATTTTGAAAGAGGATTAAATTTAATGAATTCAAATATTTGTAAGTTGATTTGTTTCTTATATTATTTTAACTGAAAATCACAATTTATTATCTTGTTTATTGTATAAATTCATATTTGTTTAATATGTCACATTAAACCGTAAATTCAACCATCATGTTAGTCTGAATTTCATTGGCATCTACAGTTCAATTTCCGAAAGTATAAATACAGTAATTGAACCCACAAAATTATAAATTTACATTGAAATAAGGTACTGCAACGTAAGGTAATAACGTATGACGTAGTGCGACGGACTGAGATGTAGCCTCAGCCGCGCAATGCAATATTTTTTCAATTAAACTGAAAAAGGGGTAATGTAAAATATCTAAAGCCAAAAATGGGTAAATATTATGAAGTAATGGAAATTTATTTAGTAAATAAAAATTATGTATTATATAATAATAAGTGTAAAGGTAAAAGAGAGATAGATAGGTTAAAAAATATGATAAATAGGGCGTTAACTAAAATGAACACAAATTAAAACATCCAAAAGGACTGTAACTTTGTAAATAATAGGCCGATCGCGAAACGGGAAACGACAATGTGCGTACAACAACGAGTAGAACAGTAAACCAAGAAGAAAATAGTCGGAAAATCGGAAAATGGGGAAAGCCAAACGGAAAACTTAAAAAGAGTCCCAAATGCGAACGCGGTGGCAGAAAAACACCACTCGAGTTTGTGTAAGTTAAGGAAGATTAGCTGAATACGCAGACGGTTTCAGAAATAAAATCGGAGGGCTAGAACTGTAGTTATGGGAATTTGGTAAAAATTAGGCGAAATAAATCTCGACAAAAGTGGACTTGTAGTTTTAGGAAAACTTACTTGTCCAAAGTTGAATGTCAAGACAGTGCGCTAGACACGCCCACTATACAGGTCTACGAACCCTGAGGCGAAATTAATAATTATATTAATAGAAAAAGTTGCAGGAAATTGAAAAATTAAACTACTGTGTGGTAGAGAATTTTATCAGGAATTAGGGAAAATTAGCTAAAAAATTCTATTACGGAAGGAGCCCGCGCGAAACGCTAAAAACCGAGGTCCAAGTAGTGATAATCAGTATTTTACATTGGCTAACTTGGGGAAGGAGAAATAGGAGCTGGTCGAAAGTCGATGTATAGCTCGTCAGTCTTAGATAGCACTCCGGGAAAGAATCCACGTTTCTCGTCATTAGAATTTGGGATAATTACTAAGTACATCAGTGGAATGATTAGTCTAATCTTCGTAAAACAGTCTTTAATAATCTAATGTATAATTTTCAAAAATATACTAAAATAACGTATTTAATTACAACGCTACGTGAAAGTAAATCAATCGTTTATACTAATTTAAACGCCGACATAGCATAATAAAGGGATGCTATAGAACTTCGAGACCTTCAAGAGATAACTTCAAATTGTGGGAGATCCAGGATAAACAGCGGCTAGGGCTGTTTGGATAAACAACGGCTAGAGTTGTTTGGATAGACAGTGGATAGTATTGTCTGGATAACAGCGGCTAGTGCTGTTTTCGACTACAATCCAGGAGTCAAGACCATAGGACACCACCAGTCACAGGGATCCGCACGACAGCGAGAACTTCAGCAGCATTTCCAAAACAAATCACCTAGTAGGATTTCTCCGTAAGCTACGCAAGGTAGAGTTGGCGGCACCTTTTTAATATTTCATACTTTACAGCATTGACAGCTAGGGTTTTTGTGTAAAATATCATTGGGGTAAATATAGGAATTTATAGACACTTTTTTAGATACAAAAGAAATATCTATCTCTCTGCAAAGCCTAAAATTTTCTCAACAAAAAGTTTCATATTGTAAAAGGATTGTATATATAGAAGGAATATCTGATTTTGATTTTATATATTATTTTGTATGTTTTAAGTTTTAAAGAAAGATAAAACCTGTAAATTTTATTTTCATTTTTCTAAAAATTTCTTTTATTAAGCGCTTACCTATAATCACCAGATATAAATTAAGCAGTGTTAGAATAAGAGTCCAGAATATCAACTATAGTAAAGGTCATCGTTCTCCGAAAGGCACGAATCCCGAGATAAGAGTCAAAACTCCAAAAAAGTAACTCAAAATATATAAATTACAAGTAGTTGGGCAGTAAGCGAAGCGAGAAGAAGGTGGGGCCGCGTATTGGGGTGGCCGTTGCAGGTGGTGTCCCAACGTGGGGCACGAGTAGGCCGTTGCAAGTGGCTGTCCCAACGTGGGGCCCGAGTAGGCCGTTGCAGTAGGTAGTCTGATGTAGAGATGTATCACACGATCTGATGTCACAAATCATATCGTGGGACACAGATGTCTTGACAGCAAATGTATCCGATCATATCTGTGATCATACATTATAAATTGAATAGAGAAGATAGCATGTGTATCATGTGCTGTGAGAGAAGATAACAAAAGGTTTGTTTACAATCTCATATTATTTCAAGGTTATAAGTATAGATTTTAGATTTTTTGGTAAACAAAATTTTTTTAATTATGGTAACTTGATATTTAATGAACAATAAAGGTTAATTAATAAGTAATCCCACATTCTACATAATTTTCAATTTATTTTTGAACTTAGAATATTTTGGATTTTCGGTACCACATTTTTTTAAAGTTAACTTATTTTTATATTTATTTTTGTAATTCATAACGTTACACAATAAACCGTCATAAGTACATACAAATATATTTACCTCTGAAGGATTAGGCTCTGATTTTATTGAATGGTCATGGAACAACACTGTAGAAGATGCAGCTTCAACTTTAGGTATAAGATCTGATAATATTTTTGGGAAATGCAAGTCCTCAGTTCCATCAACCTCCTGGAACACATTAAAAATAAGTTTATAAACAACACAATGGTACTTACCCATTGAAAGGCATAAAGTACAAAACAAAAACAGCTGATTCATTGTACCATCATAACATTTTGTAGAAACGTTTTTTTACTAGGTTATAAACAAATATAAAAGAAAAGAAACAATATAATTTGGAATTTATTAAATGTTATACATATTATGATTAAACATAAAACGTGTATATATAAGCTATTTCAAAAAGTCAAATCAGACCCGTCAAAATTAAAAAATCTGCTACAAAGCTTCAACATGAATTATTTGTAAGGTAAGTTAAAAAAATATATTTTCATGAATTTTAAATAAAATCATAAAATGTATTGAAGGTTTTATCATTAACCCTTAATAAGGCGGGTGGAAAAATTACACAATCGATCATACAAAAGACCGCATTAGCTGAAATTGTATTTAATAATGTTTTAACCTTAAATAATTGTAGTAGTAAATATTTGTAATGTTTACTTGTATCAAAGCAATTTTTTTGATTCACAAGGATGGTAATATATAGAAAGTTCTTCATTGATTTTAATTTTATATAACATTTTTAATATGTCAAACTTGTGGTTGAATTTTATTTTGTACATACCTTTTGGAAAAAATGTTTTAGATAAATAAAAAACTAGAAAGTTTTTTAGAACTATTTATTATTATAATAGAATACAGAAAACAAACAACTACACAATGAAAGACGAAGGTACACGTCTTGTGTATTATTTAATTATAAGTTCTGCAGTCATGAAAAACTGCTTTATTTCTTTCTATCCAAATATCAATAAGAGTCGGGGCAAAAAGTTTCCATGTTTCATATGGTGTTTTTGTTGTCAATGCTTCATCTTTTGGTGAAGGTAAACTAACTCAAATTCTTTCTGCCCTAATTATGTTGTGTCGTTGGATTCTTCCACGTAAATTAGCATTGTAAATATGAATGTTCCAAGAAAATTCGAAATTGTTTGTCTACTGTATTCTAAAATACAAAAATTTAAAGTAAAAACAAAAATGTCAATGAATATTTCCAAATAGAAACAATGACGCAGTAGGTCGCGCGGGGTACCAATGTTTGCACAAAAAATAACACAGTAGGTCGCACGGCGTACAAAAGACAGCATGCCTTGTTAAACCGTATAGACAATCCAAATGCAAACAGTGAAATGGATTTTTTCCCTAGCTGTGTTGGCAATAGATGTGAAGAGCGGAGGGGGTTGGGGAGATAAAGGTCTGATTTCTACACTAGAAAATATTTTTACTGCGGAGCTTTGTACGCCGCGCGCCCTACTAAGGGTTAAAATAAAAAGCAAGCCTTAGCTGATAGAAATTTTTTAGTATAGATATAATAGTGAGTATATGTCTAGTATTTTTACATTAAAAGCAGATTTTTGACGTCTTATTTATATATCAGATTTTTCCAGAGTTTAAGTTAAACATTTAAAATAAAAAACACACACTATAATATTATTTTGTGAACTTAACTTTGTTATGATTAATCCATTGCTCAAAACAAATAAAAATATATAAATGAATGCACTTGTGAAGTATATTTTGACTAAATAAACAGTGGCATACAAAGAGAGGGGCAGCCGCCACAGGACTTACTATAAAAGTCATCTCCAAATTTTGTTATTAGAGGTTTTCGAATCAGTAACTATTTTATTTATGAACAAAAGAGTTTGACTGAACAGAATAAAAAATATAATTCTACGTCAAACTCTGAAAGAAGTGGTAATAAAAACATGTTTCATGTATTTCCTAATGTCAGGAAAATTGATGATAAATTTGTTGAGAGTGGCAATACAATAGAAGTGGAAGAAAATACATCTTGTGCATGAGATAAAAGATATTCTACAACAATGTTTAACTGTGAATAAGAAAAGTATAACATGTTTGAAAAGTATAACAAGCATGCTGCTTGAACGACTGACCCACAAGAATTACACGACTAACGTGGCAACATGTCTCAGTTGTGGTTACTTTTGCATGTTAATTTAAAGATTTTGGAATAACACTTTTAGCATGACAGTTGATTCTGAAATTTTAAAAATTTGTTTCAATTCTACATAACTCACATAATATAATTATTTTACTTGCACTAATATAAAAGCGGATGTTCAGAAATTCATCTTTTGTGCAAATATATTATAATTTATTTAAGCTTTCTTATTCAAATCTATGTGTGGATCATGGATTTTTGTGTAGTAAGAATATTAAAAGTTGTTATTTAGGATCATTTCGGGGAAAAAAAGCTTTAAATAGGGTAAGCCCTATATCAAAGCCCACTAAAGAATACTGTTGAGGGACGGGCTTGTGTACACCGAGACCTTGAACGCTCCAATCGCCGTAGTGCGACGTTGTCATGTTCTTCCCACGCTTTTAACTGACTGCGGCTGACTCAACACATTTATAATTCTTTAAACTATGATCAAGCCTCGAGCGGTAAATACCAGGAGTGTTCGAGGCTAGTAGATATGGCAACGCTGCGCGCCAATCCTATTGGCCGCCTCGCAACGGTATTCATTAGTGGGCTTTGATATAGACCCCAACCCGTGGTACGCCATTGTAAATAAAAACACTATACGGGCATAAGTTAGTTATTTGGATTAAGGCGCTTAATGACATATTTCGAATGGAATAAATATAGAATAATGATTACGGTACTCACAATATGTACAAAAATAATTCTAAGATTAACAAAAGCCTAAAGACCAACAGACAGTTCAGTTATATTGACAATAACTATAAGAGTACACATGAACGAAGTATTGAAGAAGACTCAGGCGTCCTGTGCCATTCACACAGTTTTTGTTTCACTATTTGACCTGTACAAAACAATTGTGATTAGAAGGTGTAATTATCAAGGTACCTGATGATTCAGGTTAATTAACTGACAACATTCCATTGTGGAGTAGACTCTTTCGAAGCATGGCGTTGATGTGTTTGTTTATTTTATTCTATAAAATATTTGTTGTTATTGTTTTGTCATTTACTTACATCATTTTAGTTACTGGTGTAGTATAGATTTTCTTAACAAAAATATTGTAACTTACCTCTGATTTTACATCTGCCAAAGGATCTACCTCATTACTGAAGTCTTGAATCCTGATCAACAAATAGAAACACATCCAACTTTTAGTTCCGTTATCATTAAATAACTGCCTCTTATACAAACTAACCCTACCAACAAAAAGAATTTGCTGATGTCTTTGTGATATTCTATTGATAAATTGTTTTATTTTCAGTTCCTAATACATTTTAATAAACTACAAACTAAACACTTGAACTGAACGATGTATTCAAACCTCATCCTTCTCTCCATAACTTAATAAAGGTTTTAAAATTTATTTTGCATAAACCATAGTCTGTTGGAAATGATTGCAATTATTTGGTATTAAATATGAATTTAGTAGAAATGAGAGATCATAGTGACAGCTGTAACAATTAAACAGAAAGTGGGCATGGTAAGTGTAGACATAGACATAGACATTCTTTATTTGCACAATACATTTTTTTTATGTTTATGTACATACAAAACAGGTGCATCGTCACTTATACAAACATAGAACCAAATACATGAAACAAGTACAGTCAAAAATAGTAGAACACAATACAAGTTAGACATAGTAAAAATGAACAATTTCCATCAAGAAGAGGAAAATCAGTTCCAAACAAACTGGTCATACAAATAAGGGACTGTCAAATATTCCTTTAATGAATAGAAAGCTCTGTTAATAAGCTCACTCTTTAGTTTTTCCTTAAATAATTTTACGCCCATAGACTTATAAAAACTAGGTAATGCATTGTACAATTTCAATCCTGCATATAAAGGGCTTTTTTCATACAGAGTTAAACGATGGTTAGGTAATCTAAAACCATATCCATTCCGTGTACTATAATTGTGTTGGAATCTGTATAAGTCCGGTAATTCATTCTTTATAGAGTGTACATAACTCAAAGTTTCATAAATATATATTCCTATCAGTGTTAAAATTTTTAAGTTTTTAAAATGTGTTTTACAAGAGCTTTGTGGGTGGGAATTGGTCATGATACGTAAAACCATTTTTTGCAATCTGAAAACCGCACCAATGTTAGTCGCCTGTCCCCACAAAACAATGCTATATCTCAGAATTGACTCTACATACGCATAATACACTACTTTAATAGTTTTCAAAGGAACACAATCTCTCAAGTGCAAAAATACTAAAGATATTGATCTAATCTTTTTTTGGATGTTGTCCAAATGTCCCTTCCAGCTGAAATTTGCATCAAACTGAACTCCCAGAAATTTTTGTGAGTATACCAAATTTGAGAAATTACTTTCTACCACTGTGTTTCTGACCGAAAATTTGATGACTTGATTTTCAGTAGGCCTAACTGTAAAAAATAGCTGACATATAAGCCTACTTTTTTTTGGTTTATGACATAATTATCATTTATTTGATAAAACAGACGCAAGTAGTTAATTGTTCGGTAACATTGAGAAATTATTATATTTATTATTAACTGTAAGTTAACTAAATATGTACCATGTAAAAACTAAGCGTCTCTAACAGCGTACTTTCATAATTAGAGTATTGCTGAATCTAATTTTAATGATGTTTCTCTTACATGTAAAACCAATTTTAAATATTAGGCCTACTTCATTTGTCTTGTGAAAATAAAATGTATAAAATCAAAGGTAGGTTACTACAAAATATTTTAGTTACAAATGTTTGTATAAGTTAGTTGTACTTACCACCTCACTGGAATTTCTACTTCGTCATCAATTTCTTTCTTAATATCATCATCTGTTATAAGAGAGTCCATTTTCTGTAAAATAAAATCACTTATATTACTTATAAACCTCCTTATATGTGATAAGCCTCTTAAGGAAACCAACTCTATAATGACTTTTATTTTTTTATAGCCTTGTATTAGTGTTACACTTGGCACCATTGTAAAGGTTGATATGCAAAAACAAACACAATATGGACCGATTAATTTTGCAAGGAATAATTAAAACAAACCCTTTAATGTACAAAAACCAAAAATTACACCAATATCAACTGTAAAGAAATTGTGTTATTTGTTTGGTATAAGAATAGCTTATCATTTATAACAGAATGACCACTGCTTTAAGGAGAAACTAAAATGTTTTCTCTGATAGGGTTAGTAGGGCAAATATGATACAAAAACCCAAACTTTAGTGTATAGCTCCTTTCAGGACAAACTTATAAAAAATCTAAAAATATGTTCTTGTGTAGTTTTATAAGGGCTTTAACACTATATTAAGGTCAACTAGTAAAGTAATAACCTGTTCAAGAAAAAAAAAATAAAACAGGTGTATCACATTTGCCCTTCATTTAGGGCAAATATGATACACCTGGAAGGCAAATGTGATACAGCCATGCTATTCAGGCATAGCTCACTAGATCAAACCAAGGAGGGCAATTTTGATATACACATGTGGTAATGTAACAACTGTGCAAATTTCATTGAAATCGGACCATAAATGTGGGAGTTACAGCAAACCAAGTAAAAGCGTGTCAAAATGCATTTTTTTGTACATTAAAAAAACTACATTGATTTTGGAAATATAAAAACTATGTGTTTTTAAATGACATAGAACATTTATTTGTACATATTAAAAGATCATGTTCAAATTTCATTAGCATAGGATGAAAAATAATAGTGTTATGAACAAATATTGAAAATGTTGCGAACACATTGAAAATCCGACTTAACAATGAAAGGATTGATATTTAAACTGAACAAATAATCTTGTTTTTGAGTGATTTTTAACTAAAAATTCTATTGTTAAACTAGCCTATCCATCTAAGCTAAAGCTAATAGAACACAAAAAATGCAGGTAATTTCAGAAAAAGAAAAAAAAACATTGAAAAGCCTGCGGAAACATTGAAAATTCAACTCAGGCTAATAGCCTATAAGAAAGATGTGATATTTGAATGTTTCTCATACAAGGAATAAGCAATTTAAGCCTACAGTCAATCAAGTTTGTTCAATGTTTTTACTTAGTCCAAGGTTATGTATTAATAATGCTTCATTTCAAACACATCAATCTTCTTCTCAAAGGTAAATCGAGGTCGTCCACCACCATGGATATGTCTGGCATTGGCAATTTTCCTAAGACATCACTTTTTGCAATTGTAGACAAATCATCTCTGTCTTTGAAGGTGTTTTTATTGCCATCCTATTTATCATGGCATTCACATACAGTTCGCCATCTTCAAAGATGTTGCTTACCGACACAACATATCAATACATTACAGAATATCTTTTACCTCCTTTGAACTGAGCGAGAAGGAAATCATCAACTTTGATTTTGTCATTTGTGGTTTCTTGAAATTCTTCATCACCAAGTAGGTTGATATCCTTGAGACTGTAATCATCTACGATATCGTCCAAGGGTGTTGGATCGTCTTCTTCATCAGACACTGTGGGACTACGCCTTTTGTTTTTTCTCAGTTTTTTGGTGGGCCTACTACTTATGTCCCCTTCAGTAAGCATACTAGAGGGTATTCCTAAGGTTGTCTTTTTCCCATCTTTCTTTGTTCTTCTTTCTTTTTTTCTTCAATAGCTGCATCATATTCTTCAGATGTTATCACTTTTGCTCTTCCATCAATTCTTTTTCTTATGTTACTGGGCGCATCTGTTTTTTGAATTCTGCTAAGAAGTATACTTGGTTCTGTCAGGAGGGAATATCCCTGTCTTCTTGAACCCCGACTTGATATTTTCAGGTCTTAGCCCTTGAAGCTAAATTGAACAAAATTGTTTAAGTTAGCCTAAAAACAATCAATCATGAAACAGGATCTGCAGTTCAACTGGAACAAGTGATCAACAAACAAATCCTAACCTCAATTCATTTTATCCATGAGGTAAAAAGTGTATCATATTTGCCCTTTACAGTGTATCATAATTGCCCTTCAGAATGTATCATAATTGCCCTCTGAGTTTAGAACTTTATAAATATGGTGAATACGAATATATATTAATAATTTTGGTCTTAAAAGAAAGAAAATTTAATTCTTTACATTTATATATACAGACAACGTCAATAGAAAAATAATTCTTATATTTATAACAAAAGTTTTTCTTTGACGCAGAAAAGTTTTTAGTCCTAAAAAAACAATGATTAAATATTTTTTTTTTTACTTTTTTAACCAACTAAAAATGCTCATAGTGCATTATGGGACCAAAAAGTACATTAAAAATGCTACTTAAATATATTTTTTTAAACAACCTAGCTATAAATTTAGATGGTTTTAAAGGAATGTATCACAATTGCCCTTCATTTTCGAGTGTAACATAATTGCCCTACTTCACCCTATTTATCTAAGGTTATACAGAATTATAATTGCATGTACTAATAATTATTGTATGCAACCAATCACATAATGTTTATTCTTTTGCATCTTGTTTCAAACAAATATAGTTTATAAAAGTTGAAACAGTTCAGTATTTGCATTCCATAAATTATTAATAAACAAATCCCAACTTACACAAAACTGAACGCCAACGCGATCTATCCGCGGCAGTTGGCAACTCAATTTTAACACTGTAGGTATAGGAATATCGTACAATCCCATCAGAAAGAAATTAATAATAAATACACAATGGAGAACCGATAAAAGAAAATATGCCTATTGAAACTTTAATATGTTGACTATCTATCATAAAAAGCCCGAAACATAAGCCAAAGCCGTTAAATAGCAAGGTAGCGGTGAAGAAAAAATGCCATTAAACATGACCGATTTAGCACAAATAAAACGTAAAAACTAATTATGCCAAAATATCAAGATATACTGTGGGATGTAGAATTAAATTATCTTTCGAATGGTCACCTCACAATTTTAATAAAAGTTCGTTCAACTAAATACGAAGCTTCCAAAGGTTATGAATCCAGGGAAATTTACCAACTCAGCCTACAAACAAGGCCAAGCTATTTCAGCACGTTCCTGATTGGTCGGCGCCATTACAGGCCACGATGTTCAAAAATACCTCACAATAGACGCTTCTTTCAAATTAATAATTCAGGTACAAATAAAGAGTTTGTTTCTTTAAAAATTAGTTTAAATTTAATAGAATTAAATAGAACATGTAAATTAGGATATAAGTATCATATCATAAAATCATTTTCAATCACCAAAATTTGTACCCATTTAAGCCTATGTAAATAATCGGTAATAATGATTTTGGTAATGAGATTAAATGTGAACCCCGATTTGTGAACAATGCTTTGAAAAAGACGCTATATTCAGTTAAAAGTGCATGTTTGACCTAAACAGACGTATTTTTTTTTCACGCCGGCTCTCTTCACTAGGTTTTGCAGTTAAATATATCAAAACGTCTGGAAATCATTTCGAAGACAAATTCAACAGATAGCCTACTGGGTGAGAGAAAACCATGATATATGAACATTTCTGAGTTTTATAAACTTTATTTACAAACAAAATTCATAACCAAAATCTCATAGTGATAAAATTTGTGTACCGAACCACCTACGTTAACCCTAGAACACTAACGTTTCGTCTGACAGACTACTGTGAAATATCGATTTTTCTACTTTCCCTACTTCCTCTCCACCGAGCGGTCCACCACTCCGTGTACCTTCATTTGAGCACTAGCTGATTATATGGTCAGTATAGTAAATCCGTACGTGCATGTTTTTTGCTAGTTTTTAGATTTGTGTAGTCTGGCAGACGAAACGTTAGTATTTACGTTAGTTTAGTTATTGGTAGTTACTCATATATGATACTGGTGCAGAACTGGACTAAGTTCCTGAACAATGTAAGACAGTTGTATTGGATGTAAGACAACAACAGGATCGTAAGATATGCACATTCTACCATCCAGCAAAGAGAAGAATGACCTGATTCTTCTGTGAGAAGTGCTCAAGAGCAATTTGTGCGGAGTACCAAGCAAAGTGTTCATGTGACGATGCCACAGACTAAACATTTTGTAAAACGTATTGAACGTGTTTATAATGACGCCCTTTTCAAAGTTATGAGAGTAAAAATATTTGTTTAATGTTTTTAGTTTGGTTTATTACCCTTTTTAAACAGTAGTCTGTCAGACGAAAGGTTAGTACAGTAGAACCCCTCTTAACCGGCCTCGGATCAATCGATCCTCGGATTAACCGGCCTATTTCAAGGAACAACAAAATCAAATATATTAACTGGCCGAAGTCTCAAACATCGATTATTTTACGGACATTTCGGGATGACGCAATGTTATTTGTGCTACTGTATGTGTTAATGTTGTAGCAGGGAAAAGGGGGAAGGAGGAGCGTAACAAAGGAAGCCGCCTTGTCGATTGATTCTTGCCGCGAAAGCAAGAGGGGGGATCAAATCTTGCTTCCCACGGCAACTGTATTATTTTTTCTTGGAATCAATTAACCAAGCGGCATCCTTTGTTTCTCTTTCTTCGTCTGTTTATTTGTCGGAACCTTTACTGAATTTCGTGAGAGCAAAAGTGCTTGAAAACGGGAGGGGAGAAAAGGAGGCGAGGGAAGGGGAGTGGAATGGGGGAGGAGGAAGTGTACTGTACATTTTTCATGTTTACATGTAATTTGTTAGTGTTTGTTTGTGTGTGTATGTACAGTACATACAATAAAATCAGTTGCAATAACGTCTTATTTCCTTTATTATTTATGAAATATGTATTGTAGGTTATTTTTGAACTAAAATCTTTTTTTTACGGGAACCTCGGATCAACCGGCCAAACTCGTAACCGGCCAGGGTCTCGGTCCCGACCTGACCGGTTAAGAGGGGTTCTACTGTATCTACGTTTGGCTAATACAACGTTAGTGTTCTAGGGTTAAGACACTTTTTTCTGAACTTTCTTTTATTATAATCATCCTCATCATTCAATGTTCTCATTAGATTTAAGTGAAGTAATAATTAATTTTAAGATAGCCTATAGATCTAGTTTGTGATTAATCATAGGTATAGTTGTGGATGGATCCGGCCGAAATCCCCTAGCCCGAGATTAAATTAAATTCATGATATTGATAATACCCAAATGAAACAATCACAACTTATTTATTTAAAGAATTTAACTTTATAATAATAGTGAGACCATTTTGTATAGAACCTCAAATGTAAATGAGTTATTATTCTATGACCGATAATCCCAGGCTAGCCAATACAAACATTCAGGGAAGGGATTATAGACAAATTTTATAAACTGTGATGACAATTACATATATATATAAAAAAAATGTTCTAAGTGTAAATTATGGTTTTAGAATTATTTGAATAATTAAAGAGTTACTAATTGTTATTGTGTAATTGTTATTGAGTGTTTATTCCTTGTTATAAGTTAACATAAAACTTTAAATTATTTCTAATAAAGACTGACCAATTTAGACAACATTGGATCAAATTAATTCTTTATAAAAACAAATAAAGCATTCTTGATTAAATCAATATTAATTAGGCTACCAAAAGGAGCTTAACAATTGTAACAATTCAAAATATACCATAAAATTATTAATAAGTCAAAAGAATCATACATTACTGTATTTCAACTAAACACGCATGAGTGCGAGAGAGACAGAAGACTGATAGTAAAAATCATTCAGAAAAGATCCGACCGACGACATCTAGCGGACGGAATCGCAAGCAACAAATTAACAAGATTCTAAAACACCCGACTTTCGATAACATTTTACGTAATTAATAATATTTCCAGACCTCGTATCCCTATCTTTCCTATATCAAAATTCATCTAAATTAACCAACCACTCCATCCAAATTATAAGACTAACTCAATCAACAAGCGTTCGACCGAAATTCACTTTTTTAATCCACTTGAAACTAAACCGGCATACCAAAATCTAGGCCATATCAGAAATACAATCATCGATCCTAAGAGAACCAAAATTTAAATCAAAATATGAAGAACACCATCAGATAGAACGAAAGATTCTTCATCAAAAATGTCTTTGGCAAAATTTCATAGGAAATACCGTTAAGCCATAACAATTCACTGAAAGTCGACGAAACAACGGCTAAAGCTAGATAGATGTAAGACATGTTTATTAAGCCCCGCCCACAGTCATGTGACCGCTTGCAGCGCGGAAATTCCAGTTTAAAAGCCAAATGTATAGTTTTAATTGTAAATAGTAGATGTTAGAAAATAATTTGTACAAGGAGCTATTTTTGGTATTTTCATGCAATTTTCTTATTTAATCAATTTCTTTTAATTTTATTATTCAATATTAGTTGTAAAACAAAATTATTTCAAAATTTAATCAAAACAACACCAAATAAATACACTACATTTTAAATTACACTTTTTTGTACAACAATTCAAACCCCAGAAGATACGAAATTCACCAGGCCTTATGTACCCATTTCCTGAAGGCCCAAAGCAAGCCAGTTTTGATCCCAGGATTTTAATTGTTGAATAGACGCCTAAGAAGCAAGTTTGAACTATGACCAACGCTCTCCAATAGACGATTTAAATTGAAGATTCTTAGTGTTCAAACTTTGTCAACGTTTAATAAATAACTTGCCTTATCTAAAGTGAAGTGTAATAATCATCAATAATCATTTAAAATCCCATTACAAGAAGAAGAAGTTATAAACTGGGTGAGATCTATCCATAGGCCTATAATTACTTGTAACATGAATTAACTCTATCTATATTTCAAACCATCCATCAGTGAAAACTCTAATATTATAAATTTTGGAAAGACTTTATAAAATATCTTTATAAGAAGAATTTGTTTGGACCATCAATATAAATTTAACTTCGATATAACTTCCCTTTTGATACACCTACATACACTTTCATTTTAACCCATTGTACTATTTTCCTTTCCCCTTTTTTAATTTTCATATTTATCTATAATAACTGTTTTAATCATTAATTCTGTTTCAATAATAATAATATTGGGAAAAGTCGGCACTGACCCCCCGAGATATTAAGAGTGTTATAAAAAAAAGACTATAATGAACATTTGATTTATTGAACTAACTTGTTTTGTGAATAATTGTATATATATATTTTAATTTTTCGTTTCTTAATTAAAGAAGTTGTTAAAATTGTAAACTTGCTTTGTGTTTTGAATTGCATCAGTTACCTAATAGTATTATAACTTAGTTCCACAACGTGGGCTATTCAATTGGATAATTTAACTAAGTTGGAGTGTAATACAATATTAAGCCAATTTACATTAGATTATACATAGAAAATATCACCACTTGTTGTTGTTATAAAGAGCTTTCAAAGTATAGAGTAAATACTAAATTAAAATCGATTTTATGTGATGTGCTAATTAAAGATATTAGGATTTAATAAATATACATACAAACTAATAATAAACAATTATTAGTAAAATTATTGTTTAAACACTTGTATCATTTCCAAATTATGTTAAATCCTAGCCTAAATAAACCGGACCAGGATTATAGTTTTGACCAAATAACGGAATTAGGGAATTTCTGTTTACTTTAGTTTGTAAACTATGATAGCACTCGCTGTCATTGTGACTTATCTGCCAATAGAGCTGAATCTTTTTCAAGATGGAGGCAGATCGTGAGAAAAATGTATTTGTTTCTCTATTTCTTGCTAATCTCGATTTTATTTTTATGGCGCGGGGCCCAGCAAATAATCTAAAATATCAAATAAAAATGAATCTGTATTTTATAACTTAATTTATTAAATTTGTATATAGTGTGGGGCCTTGCGACCAGACAGTTAGGTGTAGGCCCTACCATGTAAACTACATTTGTCTGCATTTTATAATTATATTATTTAATAAGTGTATATGCCACTGTTCCTCGCGGGCAATCTTCAATATAAACTAAAAATTAGTCTGTATTGTATAAGTCATTTATTTAGTTTTTCTTTGGAGTGGGGCCCAGGTGATTGCGGGGCCCTGGGCGGTTGACCCCTTCGCCACCCCTTGAATCTGCCCCTGACTGTAGGCCTAAAAAATTTGCAGCCAAAAGAGAAAAAAAATGCGCCTGACGTAATAACTTAACTACGGTACATATATAGGCTATATATAACTTGGTGACACTGCTTAGTTTTCTAAAAAAAGGTCTTCAGCTGTGATGCTATGTTCTTAGTTTCTAAACATTACATGATGGTAGAAATCAATAGATGATCAAAAAATCTGGCAACGCTGTTAAATCATAGATCTTGGCACGCACTTGCCTATTCAAGTTTTAGATTTGTTGATTGTTGTGTAATAGGCTACTTGTATTAATATTTTAAAATTTGATTTCTTACCATAATGAATTTATAGCTTCTTATATATAAAGGAAAAAGTAAAGTCGTGTCTTTCTACTAGAACTGTTGGTCACCCACTTCTGCACTAATGTCATTCTATCAGAGCTATGTTGCTACTTATATAAAACCCGAGCCTAAACTAACTAGGCCTACAGTCTCCAGTCACAGTATATTTTTAGTTTGTAAACATGTATAAGTTAGTAGAACTTCTAGGTTCTCAGCCCAAGCTAACAAGTAGTGGTACATATTAAAAAAAGTTTGCACGATTACAGTATGTTTCCAGTTTGTAAACATAGGTATATAGCCTAGGTTGGTACTTATAATTAACTTTCATGTAAAAAAGATCATCCGCTACAATGATCTAGGAAGGGTATAACGTTCTAAAGGCGTTATGAAAGTAAAAAATTGTATTTATAAAATCTAAAAAATTATTTGGAATCGGAATTACTCTAAGTTCAAAGTAAAAAAATGTTTAATTTAATAAAAAGATATTAATTTATGTGAATTATCGTTTAGTTATTATTTAGGCCTACTTTATTATTTAATTGCAATAGAAAACACTTTATGAAGTTACATAAGACATAATTTTACAATTCAATATAAAATAACATAAGAAAAATGAGACGCAACTTTAGTTAAGTTATAGACCAATATTGACTCTAATAGCAGACTGAAAAATTACAAGATTCTACATTATGAAATTTATTAAAATTGTCCAAAAAGTTCAAATTATACCTAGATTTGTTTAAATATCCTTATATATAATTCTGTAAGCGAAATTTTAGATTCAAAATTGTGGGAATTTGGTAAATCGGAGGATGATGGGAGGGGTATCAAATTAAAGGTATCGATTCAAGGAACGAGGGAAAAATATAAGTTTTTTCTAAAATTAAAAACTAAGGGGTTTTTGAGGTCCCCGAAAAACGAAAAATCCCCATAAGAAATACATGAGAATTTAAAAACATCTGGTGTGTTTATATTAAAACATTTGGTATTAAATAAATAAATTAAAAACCTAAAACAGCTGTTCTGCAGTTTACTTTAAAACATTTGGTATTAAATAAAAAAATTAAAAACATAAAACATCTGTCCTGTAAAATAATAAGACAGTTAATGTAAATTATATTTTTATGGCCTAAAATGATAAATAAACACATGTATTTACATTTATTACCATAGCAATCAATTGAATAAAATAACAGATAATATAGCTGTTTGTTCCAATATTTCCATTAACAGCTGATTTAAAAATTTGAAGCAATTATTTTTGTATTTCTAGCTTTTAGGTTAGGGTTTTAAAGTGTAGACCTGAGCCTTGCTGGTTATTTTAAACATTATTATAACTGCTGTTATCAAATGTAAGAAATAATTTGATGTGAACATTAAATTTATCATTATTTATCATTTTAGTTTTGAGGTTATTATTAATCGTACAACTTTATTATAAATAAAACATAACATTTGTTTTTAGAAGGTTCCATTGGGGGTTGGCGTGCGGAGCACGCAGGGGTCTCCCCTAGTTTTTGTATACTTGCGTATCATACAATGGTCCCATTAAACACTGTTTTTCTCTCCCTATTCACATATTCTTATCTACACAATCTATTCAAACCATATGGTCACAAAAACATATCAACTTAATCTTCCTGCCGAATTAACTTACTCACAGAATCTTTACGTACACTCTGTACAACTAAATAACTTGCCCTTGGGCTACTACTTTTGATATTAAATGATCAAAAATTCACTACTTTTGGTATTATTATCTCTGCTATAAACCAACTTAAATGTTAACCCATTTACTAACCCAGCGCCCTACGCGATCACTATTGAAGTTGAAGTCTGAACAGAGATGAGTCTGAATAAGTGTGCTTTTGTGCTTTTCCTGCTTTTTATAACGAAGGAACTACGTCACGATTTACAGCAGGCACTGCTACCAACGTCGGAATATTTTCTCCTTATCTTACTGCAAACATTTATTATATGCTGATTGTGTTATATAGTTTAATTGTGTTATAACTGTTCTTAATGTGATTATTCTTTTACTTTCTCACTATACTATAGTATAGAGAAAGTATAGTGATCGCAAAAACAATCGATGTTGAGATTTTTGTGGAAATATCCGTTTTGGGACCCCCTGAGTCCAAAAATTGGTTTTTACAAAATGTCTGTCTCTATGTATGTATGTCTGTATGTATACAAAGCTAGAGAGAAAACTATTCGATCGATTTCAACCAAATTTGCACCAGACATGCCCAGTACGCCTGCATAGATGCACGAAAAAGAGTTTTGAACAATTTTGAAAAACAACCCCCTTTTTTGCCAAAAAAACCCCAAAAAATCAGTTATTATTTTTTTATAAAAAAACGGCTCTAACGATTTTGATAAAATTTGGCTTATTTGTAGCCTTTAATGTGCCCTACCGTATACAAAAACCCGCATCTTTCTAAAAATTCTCGTTTAGCTAATAACAATAATAATAATAATAACTGATTTTTATTATTACAACCATAAAGCGGGTTGTTTTAAAAAAAAATTCAAAACCTTTTACGTGCATGTGTAAAGACCTAATTGACATGTTTGGTGCGAATTTTTTCGGAATCGATCGAATAGTTTTCTCTCTAGATAATAATAATAATATTTATTAGTTAATCTCCAACTTTAATAAAAAAACTCTCCTACCCCACCCTACAAGTCACAGTGAATCTGTTTAGTAATTTAAATGTGTTTGTGAGAAAGTATGTGCCAGTTCCTGGTACCGTTTATTTGTTTAGGTTTTAGTTTAATAAGTTTTGTATAGGTTTGATTGTTTATAAAGTATATTACACTTTCTATCACTCATGTCCAATGTCATATATGTATATATTTACTCTTTTTTCGATGTTCATTTACAAACTATGTAGGCTATTTAGTTATTTATTAAATTTAAGTCTCTTTTATTTATTTATTCTAAGTCTGCTTTATTTGTTTATTAAATGTTATATTTTATTTACCTTGCGTCTCTCATTTATATATACAGTAGAGTCCGCTTTATCCGGCCTAATATGGCGGAGTACCAGGCCGGAGACCATAAAAGCCGGATAATCCGGTATAGGGTTAAAATAAGCAATAAACTTACATGAGAAAACTTTACAGTACTACTAACTGTAACTTAAATTGGAATCATTCAATAAAACAACAAATAGATGGACCAAATCTTGGGGTTTATTATAGTAGATACAACAATTGTTACAAGTGTAACATATTTTAACTAGAGTACTGTAGTACGTCTACAATATTGTATAAAAATGATGGAGCAAATTAAAATTTAATGAAGAATATGAAGTGAATTGACAAATTTTTTATAAATATCTTATGGTAAATTATTGAACTTAAATATAATTTCAAGGCTCAAAACTTGTTAAAATGTATTTAACTAAAGATTTTACATTTGTTAATCGTCACAGCAATAAAATAACAGAATAACTTAGATAAAAACACGATCTGCAGCTTGGTGAATAACACTTTACGTACTAACGCCTGCTATTTTGCGTTGATACTAGCCGCAACACACAACCGTAATGCCGTTGTCGTCACTACATTGCAGGTGTTCTTACGTGTTGTAAGATGTTTTCGGATTGTTGTTTAGATAGTGCTTCATTTATTTCATAATATTCTTTGGATGCTGGGCCGGATAATCCGAGTTGTCGGATAAAACGAGGCCGGATTAACCGGACTTTACTGTATATGAATGTATATGTTTTAATTTACAATCTCCTTCATACTTTGCGTCTTTATATATATGTACATAAGTATTTTAAATTACTAATTTCTTTATTTTCTCATTTCACGGATCGCAAGTCACAAGGGTGGCAAAAGCATATATAGGCTACTGTTATGTCACCAACTAACCTGACAAATAGTACAAGTCCCATTTTTTAAAATTTGTACCCATGAATATATAGGCCTAACTTATGTACAGTAAGACCTCGATAATCCGGCACGCTCGGGGATCCGGTGATATGGTCTTCTTTTAAAATGGGTTAGACTGGGAATAAACTAGAAATAAACGCACATGTACTATATATACATATATATTATTATTATTGGGTTGTTAAAGAGTTGTTACAACACACAAACAAAATCATTACAATACATAAAATAACAACTGAACTGAAAAAACTGAACGTGAACACGTAAATTACACGTTGAAACTACGAAACAATAACTGCGTAGAGAGATTGCCGCTAACTGTTGGGCCTCAGGTAGGACAGCATCATTCCCCTTTGTTGTTGGCTTCCGTTAGTCAGTATGTGATGGGGTTTGTTATATTTACTCTCCTGCCTGTCACAAATTCCTCGAACCCCTTTCACTTCCAAACCGTGCAAAGCGGTTTTAAATTGAACAACTATTTACAAGAAATTCAATGTATCTTTTTCCAAAGACTTCAATTTGTTTAACTAATCTTCATTAAGTGGAATATGTTCAACAAAATACTGTCAGCAACGAAAGTCTTAAATGGTCCCTTTAACCGGGAACGTTTTTAAAGGGCGACGATTGTTTTGAATCGGTTTGATTTTCAGGAGAAATGTTGATTGAAATGATTGTTTTGGACAAGTTTATGGAACAGTACATTTTTACACACTGTTTTTGACGGATGCGACAGTGTAGACCGGGCCTAAAT